>SPJY01001677.1:631113-835536 GCA_005191435.1 Raddia distichophylla
AAGATTTATGAATTGAATTGATATTGAAACTTTAAATACATCTACCAACACCAGTTTGCAACCTGACATCATATAAGTTCTGCCCAGGAGAATAATTTGTTTACCTGGTATATCTTTCCTGTGGTTATGTTATTGTCTCGGGTTAGTTTGATATCAAGAAACCTCTCATGATTTCCAAGATCCAAGTCCACCTACAAGATGCAGAAGACACTAGTTAATGAGATGACAAAATTATGTGCTAGCCATTAATAACTTTTACTGGTGAAATATCAGTACCTCGCCACCATCATCTAACACAAACACTTCACCAAGTTCAAATGGGGACATAGTCCTAGCATCGGTGTTAAGGTAAGGATCTGCATATTCAGATAGTTCAGAGGGAACATGACAAATTCATGAAGACAAAAGCAAGCAACTTGAGCATTCAAGCAAGTATTAGCTGGATTGATGCCAGCAATTCTACAAGGCATAATGCCCAAGTGCAACAACAGTACAAAGAGTGCTGGGGCGGTGGAGGGGTGCTGGAGTGGCGGCGAGGGGAGGCGCAGCAGCGGGGGACGGTGAGGGGCGGTGTAGGGGCGGCGCGTCAGTTGTGGAGGCGCTGCGGAGGCGGTCGTGTTGGGGCGGCGGCGGGCGCAAGGCGGCGCAGCGGAGAGGGGGCAGCCTTGGCGTCGACGGCATTGCCGGGCAGCGACGCGGCAGGGGGCGGTGTGGACGGCGGCTGGGCACGGGCTGGGAGCAGCGGCTATGGGCAAGTGTGGAGCTGGCTGCTAGGGTTAATGGGTTCAATCCGCGACGAGTGGACCTACAATCGTGGAGGAGCGGTGGCTGGGCGGCGAGGTGCGGCGGCGGCAGCGGGCGGCGGCGCGGTGGTGGGGACGGCGATTGCTAGGGCGCTGCTGGCGGCGATGGCGGTGGTGGACTGAGATGTGTACTGTGGATGTGCTGATAGGATAACTGGGTACTGAGATGTGGACTGTGGATGTGCTGATAGAGTAACTGGGTTGGTGGGCCCTAGACGAGTGTTTACGTCGGCTTTGTCCAGACGTTATTTACGTCAGCCAAGGCAAGCCGACGTAAATAGGATAAATAAACCTATTTACGTCGGTCTGAGTTTACGCCAGGCCAACGTAAATAGGTTTATTTATGTCAGCTCGCTAGGGCGGACGTAAATAACACGTCGGCTTTCTTCGGGCCGGCGTAAATACATTTGGCCGACGTTAACAGTTCAGATTCATGTAGTGAATGTGAATGCAAAAAATGAAATTATAAGTTTAGACGGTTCAAGTCTAGCTAAATAGGAGGGCTTACCCATCCACGGATGTGCGTTTAAGTACGGTGGTTGAGACACAAAAATATACTGGTCGGAATTCTGAAAGCATAATCCTGCAGTTCTCCTAGTGCAATGACGGGTACGACGTACCACTTATGTTATGCACTAGGAGAACAACAGGGTCATGCTGCCGAAATTACAAGCCGTACACCTCCGTGTCGCAGCCATCGTACTCAAACGTATATCCGTTGGCTGTCCAAAACGTGGACAGCTTGGGGGCACACCAGCTTTCATAATGGAACCCAACGAATCACCGTCCGAGCTCATTATGAAAATATCCAAATGTGCTCCGAACGGGTTTGACTATGGCTCGATTCAATTTAAAAATGCATTGAAAGTATCCATAATCTAACTACAATGTCACTAATTAAATACATCTAATAATCTTTCCCGGTTAGCTACACACCGACGACACAATTCGTACTAATTACAACTTCACTAATTAATTACATCTAATAATATTGTCGGTTAAAAAAAACACCGACGACACAGGTTCAATATTTAAAAAAAAATTACGCGAGCCTACCTGCGGCCAGGGCTGTGGCACGCCTTGGGGGGTGCGGGGACGTCCACGTGGAGAAGGGGGCGGACGTGGCTAGGGCTGGCCCGGACTCGACGCAGCGGTGGCTCGAGGTGTCAGTGGGTGGCGGGGGGCACCTACTAGCTTCGGGTGGCCACGGGCGCAGGCGCGCAGGCGGGGGCCGCACGGGCAGCGGGCGGGAGGCGGTGGACAGCGGGTGGCGGTGGCTCGGCGCGGAGGGGTTGATGCACAAGGTGGGCGGCGATGGCTTGGGACGACGTCACAGTGCGAAGGTTTGAGCCCGTGCGCTAGGTCATGAGGACTTAGCACACGAGCCCTTTTTTCAATGCACAGGAGCTGTGTCGGTAGCCGACACAGGTCTCCACCCCCGCCAATAATACCTTCCGGGCCACATGTCAATGGCACAAATTTTTGTGGCCCCTAGCCACACCCTGTGTCGGTGGCCGGACATATGCCGCCGACACAACTTATCTGTTTCGTCGGCCTAGTGGATGCCACCGACACATATCTCCCTCCCCCCTTGCCATCGAATTTCTGTCCGACATCCTTCAGCTCCCCCGAGGGTTCACTTTGTGCAATCTAAGGTTATATGACAAGCAATAGACATCACAACTCATTCAAGGTGGCGTATTGCCCGACGTTCGACCTCGGCTACAAGTTTGTTTGAAACCTTACTGCTGTATCGACTCTCGCGTGGCACAACTATGTACGATACGGTTTTCAAAGCAACTTGTAGCCACATGGTCGAACGCAGGGGAATACGCCCCCTTGAATGAGTTGTGATGTCTATTGCTTGTCCTATAAACTTATATGGCACAAGGCGAAGTGCTGGGGGAGCCGAGGGACGTCGGACAAAAATTCGGCGACAAGTGGGGAGGAGATATGTGTCGGCGGCTGCACACTAGGCTGCCGACACATATTGCATGTGTCGTCGAGGTTGGGTGCGGCCGCTGACACAGAGTACGTGGTCCGTCTCGGTGGCATAGACCAATGCCGCCAGCATAGATCGTGCGACTCAATACAAATAAGACTCGTGCCCTATTATGTCGAGATAGAAATAATCCCACCTGATTATCAGCGCGTGGCGCGGCGCGGCGCGGGCTCCCTACTGGTCGTGGGTTCAAGCCCGCGCCAGCGCCCCCGGATTTTTTATTTTATCTGTGTCGGCGGCTGAAGGCATACCACCGACACAGATGCTGCCTGCCTTCCACTGTTCCAGCTCTCAGGCCGTGTCGGTGTCTAGGAAACGCGCCTCGGAGGGCAGTGGGTCCACGGTCCGGTAGACGAATTTGTAATTGGAGTGAGGCCCAACGACAACCCTTCCCAGCAACCCGGGGCGGCGGCCGAGCTCGCGGGGGCTTAGGCCGCGCGGTCTTCCCGGACTATGCCTGGTGCGACTTGGCGACCCAGGTACAGATCCGTCGTACGGTGAGGATGAAAGAGGGGGAAGGAGAGAGAAAGCAATACAAACCGTGAAGACACAGGCGATTTTGCCCTGGTTCGAGCCCCCACTGTCGGGTAATAGCTCTACTCCAGCCTTCGTTGATTATATGGTGGAAACAGTACAAAGGTGCCGAGACCTGGCTTGAAGGCACCGATCCCGAGCTTACAAGGAGGTATCGGACACTGGAGTGACTAAGGACTATGGTTACTGCTAAGGAAGCTTCAGATGCAAGTGTTGCGTGGACTGCTTATTATCACCTTGGATCACTTGGCCCCGATTGGGTCCGGGGCCTTTCCTTTTATATGCGCGGCGGGTCGCCCGGAGCTGATACGACGGGCCACGCGCCTACCTCTGCTTTGTCCATCTTTGGCAGCGGCACCCTTGTCTCATTCCGGGCTCCGTCCTGTCTGTGGCCTGCAAAGAGAAACTGGTCTGGTCAGTACTGGACATGTGTTCGTCTGGAAGTGCCTATACGGGGGAGAAGCCTGTTTTAGGGACAAAGCACTTTCCCTTTATCCCCAATATGGCATTGACTGGACCGAGCCTGCCTCGCGCCACCCGTTGGGGGCGTCGCGTAGCGTAACAACCGTTGCCGCCTACCTACGAGGCAAACGACAAATCGGGCTGCCTGCGCGCCTCTCCCTGGGCTAGAGATCCTCGGGGAGGTACAGTTCCTCCCGGTCAAGGCCGGAGAAAGTATGGTGGGGCCTGGCAGCCGTCGCCACCTACCCAGGGACAGGCGGACTGTCCGCAAGGCCCTCCCCGGGCTAAGGATAGCCCGGGAGGTACGTGACGCCGCTGGGGGCGTGGTTAACTTTGGTCAAGCTTGGGGAAGACCCCGACAGGCTAGACGTTTCTTTCGGTACGGCCAGGGGTGGCCTTTTTAGCCTTCCTGTATGTGCGATGGGCCGGTACAGAATCGGCCCAAGGCCTACCTCGGGATGGGCCGCTCATGAATCACCAACAGGCTGGCCTACATGGCAGAGACGTCCCCCCGTTTGACATGTGGGACCACCTAAGGTGGTTCCGTCAGGCCGTTAGTGTGTCGTAAGAGGGTTGCAACTGTGTTGACGGTGCTAGTTTAGCCGCTGACACAGATCGTTTTGGCGGGTTCCAAATTTAAATTTTGTGTCGCGGTCCAGGATGAGGGCTGACCTGGGGGAAGACGATGAACAGTGGCTTGAGGGTTGATTGGCTGACAGGTGGGGTTGGGCTGGAGTGAGGTTCTTTTGGCTGACATGTGGCCCTTTGGTCCCACCTGTAAATAAGTGGAGACGTAAACTCGAAAATACGCTTTTAGCTGAGCCTTGCGCCCTCACCTCAGCCACGTTCGGCCCAAATAGGCCCAAGACCAGCCCAAAGCTAGATTTGCAATTAACTCCCGAAATCTGTTATTTCATGTGTGATAACACTTTGTAGGATTTACTTAAAATAGCAAACGACCACAAAAAATTCTAAAAATTTGTATAAAAATACTACAGAGGTTTACTACCTAGGAAAAATAACACAATAAATATTGCACAGGTAAAATTGGAATAATAAAATCGTAATAAGCTCAATGGTAACATTTCTATTATTTTACAATAGGATTTCTTGAGTTATTAAAAACCTGTAAACACCTCCTAAATTCCTATAAACTTTGTGATAAATACTAAATAATATTAGAGACATTATAAGACTATTAACCTAAGCCACTACAAGAAGAACTCCCCTTTGCCAACGTATACCTCACAACGTTTTCTTTATGCGTTGTAGAAAATATGGTAACCACGTATTTTTGCGTTGCAAACTCTAATCCGTGGTAGGCTAGGTGGATAACTACGGAATGCATGCGTTGCAATTGATGCGTTGCCAATATGTCAAATTAGATTGCTTTATTTTTTAGATGTAATCTTAATAAAAATATTTATAATTTTTTAAAAATAATATAATTGCTATATGTATTTATGGCAGGAACCTTTTAATAGTGCCAAAACCTTCTATTATCAGGGTGAAAACGGGTTGGGTACTATCCGACCGGGTACCCGACCCGGTTCGTGGCGGTAAGAAAATGGGTTAAGAAATTTTTTAACCGTCTGATCTCGAATCTGGTTTGGATAATACCCGAAATTTTTTAGATGGGTTTGGATCGGATATAATATTGGAGCTATCCGACAGATTCGGTTCGGATTTAGATATCCTATAATTTAGAACATTCGAGTATCCGAAAGCTTTCTAGGCAGCCCATTAGCCCAACAAGCCACAATCCACTGCCAACGACCCTTTCTCTTCTCTGCTCCCTGGACGCCGCCCCTCCCCATCTCTCTCTCTCTCTCTTCGCTGGAGGCCACCGCCAAGGGAGGCCGCCTCTCCCTCACGTTCATGCGGCGTCTGGGGCCGGGGGCTCCCCTCGTCCTCGCGCGGCGGCGGCGCGGCCCCCGCCCTCCACGCGCCACGACAGCGGCCGGCGGCACCGCTTCTTCGACCTCGGTGCGGCGGCGGCCCCCCATCTCCTCGGCCCCCCATCTCCCTAGCTTCAGGAGAGAGAGGGAGAGAGAGCGACTTCTCCCTACGATTTTGCTTGATTCGAGTTTGCATTCGGGTCTCCGGCCTCTGATCTGCCGTTTGATGTGGGAATTTTTCTTCTTCTTCTTCTTGCGCGCTTCTGCGGTTCTGCGTGCGTTGTTCAGGGAGGAGGCGAGATGGAGAGCGGCGCGAAGCGGCATTTCTTCCCGCTCACCAGCTTGCAAATCGGGTACGTATTTTTGGGGGATTTGACCTCACGATTGCCAATTTGTCGCGCAATTGTTTCTTGTTTTGATCACAATGCACATTGCGGTTCTATGGAGCTGCTCAAATTTCAGCTGCCAAACTGCTCTAGACCTCTAGTCCACAACGCAGTGCCGTTTTGATGCAGTAGAATATGCTGTTGTGTAGATGATAGAACATGATGATGTAGCAAATTTGGGGAGTTTAATGGATTACACTGGTGGACAGGCACAGGTTGTGCTTGTTCTAACAGTTTTCAATCGATCTGAAGCTCGCATGAACCTCAGGGTAGGGAACTATGTGTTTGAATTGCTCGGGGAAGAACCTGCCAACATGCTGTTTTTGAGATCAGGATGGGAAATCTCGCAGATGTGGAGCAGGGTAGTTGACTTTGCCTTATATGCAATTGCCTAAGTCTCCTAGACTAACTAATTGCATTGTCTTATCGGTATAACTTCATAACTTGCAATCCACTTCTATCTTTTATATTACTTATCCCCAAATGTTTAACTACTAATTTATCTTTGATCTTTGTTTGACAGGTTATTTTTGTAATTGTTCATTTCATATATCCTCTGCATTTTGTAAACTTCGTTCGAGGTATTTTTCGATAATCTTTTTGTCTTAATTTTTTTTTGTATGATTGTGTTGAATGCATTCCGCAAGCCAACCATACCTTATTTTTCATCCGTCCTCCGCCACTGCAACTACGTCTACATCTGCATCAATTGATCACATGTTTTTTTGTTTTGTTTCTGCATGCTTACTGAGAACCTGAGGTTGTACTTAAAGGCATTGACGTTTCTGTATTTTTAGGTATCTAACTGTGAAAAGGAGCTGGAGGAGATGGAGCACATGACAAGGCAGGAGTTTGTAGCGTCTTTGAGAAGGCGACCAGTCTATATCGAGAAATGAGTAAAACATCTATGTCATATATGCATATGCTTCAAGTAAAACAATCCGAGAAATGATAATATACTAGAACTATATAAACAAGGATATCTACTTGGGCATTTTCTGTAAGTCATATATAAATTAATATATGCACTGCAAAAGCAATTTAAACTAAAATTACCATCAGTGAGAAGTGCTAAGTAAAACTAAAGCTACATATTTCTCTCTTAGAAGTGATAATGGATGCTCTTGTAAATTAACGAGATATTCTGACTATTAAAAATCTGAACAGGAAGTCGTATATGATCTCAAGCTTTATTATAGTATTGCTATGTGCATGCTCCTCATGTGGGTAACCCTTTTTAAAATGTACCTTGCTTACATAGATCATGCATGAATTATACTTTCTTGCATTTTTTTTTTCAGAATATAGGGTGTGATACTGCTTGTTTCATTGTGATCCTGGAATAATTTAATTTCTGATTGCCTAGTATACTAATTGAATTTCTTTCCTATGTTGGCCAGGAAGAAAACAACAGATGGTTTGGACATGCTGATGATTCTATTTGATAGAGAATGCCGATGTATAGTTATTTAGGTTTTTATTTAATTTTTTCTTTACAAAGTGTTGTTCCACTGGAAGGCACTATCATTGTACTATGTATATAATTTCTATGATACCTTCGGTGTAATGTAATGTACAATATTTTTCAATGAAATAATATTTGTTTTCTGGTATTTGGGAATGAATGGTTGCTTTGTGTATTGATTTTCTTTTAATATGTGGGACATTTTTATTTTGTGTGATTGATAAGAAAATTTTGATTGGAAATATATTCGCATGGAAAATAATGGTAAAATCAATTCCACGGTCCAAATTAACAACGCATATAAGCGTTGTCATGTTCTCAATATAAGCGTTGTTGGCTCGCAACGCTTCTTTGGGCTAGTTACCAACAGATATTTATGCGTAGTAGTAGATCCTTGCAACGGCTCCTGTAGCAACGCATATTAAATCCGTTGGTATAGAGTTCAGCAACGCTTATTTGACTTTTTAACAACGCACGCATGCGTTGGTAAAGGGGGTTTCTCCTTGTAGTGAGCATTGTTCATAGGTTTTCTCTGGCTAAGTAAATAGGCACACTCCCGAAGTATCTTCCTATATAGAAAATGGTCCGAAATGAATTGTTGTTAAATAAAAATTGAAACTAAGTTGGAAAATATAGGCGAGAAATATATAAAGTATAAAATACTCTTATAAACCTAAAGGGAATGATAGAAACACTAAAAAGGATTAATAGTACCGAGTATACTAATATTAGACGAGAGCCCCATTAATTAAGATCGTGTGCGGTTTATTAAAAACTCAAGGAAACGTACGTCTTTAGACATAAAATAACCTTTTAGACTCAGAATAAATCCATGGACCTAAGGATATAAGAGGAAAACCTCTGAAGTGATTATCTGTCTTTGAAGATTGATAGAACCCACAGGGTTAGTTAGCCAGTGTATAAAATAGCATACACCCAAAATGCATTCATAACCAGAGCTATTCTCCATCGATAGGAGCATAGCTAAGGTACAATATACCCTTCCCGTTGATAGTTCATGACAATTAACGTGAAGGCTAATATCGAGCTTATATAATCCGAATAAGGTTTTCTAGGTATTTAAATAAGAAATCTATCGATACGCTAAACATGAATAATAGTGGGTCTTTCATGAGAGAAAGAGTAGAGAGACTACCCTTGACCAAATAAATATAAATTTGGCACTATGTTGTTTACAAGCTGATTTAGCTTTATAAATGTACCCACTTAACTTGCCACCCAGCCTATCATAAGGTGACCAAGATATATCTAGCCTAGTTTCACAAAGCCACTCCAGTTACCTAAGTTGGGTATCCCAACTAAGGAAAGAGAATAACCCTTGTACATTGGATTGACATAGTTCTCACTTGAATTCGAAATATAATGCGTAACGACTATTTTTAAAAAACAAGATTAAATCTCGGTAAGGGAACATAATCGGGAATATGACACATTTTAGCCCAAGGCATTTCATGCATTATTATCTTTAATCGCACAAGCCCCTGAGCCCTCTATGAAGCCTATCTCTTTATAGATACTCATAGGATTCTCGTACTAAATAGGAATACCGAAGAGATGCTAAGGTAGCCTACGTAGGCTCATAACTAGTGCGTAGAAACAATTGCATATCATGCATGGCATGACCGTTCACCGAACTATCGATAAGATCCCCTTAGGGTGAAATAGGATCGTCGAACGAAAGCGTTGTTGCATTCATGCATAATGTCTTTTCTGCACTGTTGGTTATTTATTGACGTTTATCGATAATAGACGTAACCGGTTTAGAGGAAAGGTTCGGCGGTACCGAGGAAGATCTTCCACTGGACCAAGGCGAGTTAACACTAACTCTTATAGATGTTTACACGTATTAGAGAGAGATTGCGACTTTCCCTAGTGCGGATTAACATCGCTATAATCATGTTCGTTACCTAGTTTTTCCAAACTATATTGTTTATTATAAAAGTGCATGCTTATTAACTTGCCCAATTGTTAATCATGTTATAATTATACCTGTCTGTCCTTGTATTATCTAGCCTTTATGATTGTTTTGATTATCATATCCTTTTTAGCCTAAGAATAGGTTTGGTAACAACGTTAACCCTACCTAATGGGTAAAACCTGTTAGACTTGTTTAGGATTAAACAAATCTTCTGGCACTTAGCCACGGATCGGTGAACCGATATTCACTGGTCATTCATTCATTCATTCATTCATTCATTCATTCAGTACGATATGACATGTGATAGTTAGGGCTAATAGATGCATGATGGGCTGGATGTGTTTGTGGTTATAGCTATGTGGTGCGTCAGTCCGGTTTGGTCGGTTGGTCAGGATAGCTCATGTGAGGTAAAGTTATGGATTGCTGAAGTAGGAATAAGATGGTTGGAGAGTTGCCCCTTGGATGACATCCTGATGGATGGTTAAAGCACGAGATGCCTTGTGCTGGGTTTAGTCAGGGCTGACCCAGGAGGAGCGCGGAAGAACATGCGTAGTAGGGAGATCTCTGCCATCTTGAGGATGCTAACAACACAACGTGTGGCCATCGCGCGGAGTATGGGTTTCAGATCGCCATTTGTGAGCGCTCTGCAGAGGCCCTCTGGGACCACTCTCGATAGGGACCGGCATTGGTCATCACTGCTGGTGATGGAGGCCACACTTCCCCAGGGTGACGCTAGGCTAGAGTGGGCTGGCAACCCTCCTAGGACGAGGCGGGCATGCCATGGCAAGTGTGGTCCACAATGGGATTGCCAATCCCGGAAGGATGGCGGATTATGGATTGGGGCAACATGAAGATCGGTCTGGTTGAGGTAAAGGTGAAGTATGCTTGTCGAGTTGAGTGGGTTATCTTAGAGTTGGTTGTCAAGGTCTGTCGGTCGGTGCCTTGGTTGTGTTTGTTCATGTGCTGAACCCCTTGTTGATTAAAAGAAACATTAATACTTGATGCTAGATAGGATAATTTAAATTCATCTTAAAAACTGGCTTTGCGCAAATAAAATAACCTCTTCCCCAATCAAAGTCTCCTATTATTAAGTGCATTAAGGGGAGTGTTAACTAGTCAGCGTTTGGATGACGCTGACCTCGCATATCTTCATTTTTTTAGATGAAATCTAAGGAGAAGGATTTGTTCGAGTGTCTCGAAGGGGATGACCAGATACGATGGCCATGATACGGTTTAGGGTTTGCTCCAGTCGTCTGCAGGAATGAATAGCCGTTGGAGGATCTTTTGGTTAATCTTATATATGCTCTGCTGACTCTGATGGTTTACCTATAACAGTTGTATGGTTTCTTGCCTTATTTAACATTAAACATGTGTCATGCAACTAGGTATGTAATTTTATCAATGAAACGTATGTCTGTATGATACCCGGCTATGTATTGCACGCACTAGAGTACTGATTCAGGGTCTAGTGCATGGGAACAACGGCTCTCTGGTAAGTATAAAATTGAGGGCTGACATAGCTTCCGATAGAAAATGATACTTTTCAGGTAGCAACCTCAAATGTTCCTGATATTGCTGCTCTGAGAGAAGCGATGTTAGCAAAGAAGCAGTGTAGGCTTCAAGTAAGAAGTAATTCTCGTCAATTTACAAGAGATTCTCGGCAATAACCTCCTAACTGTATCATTAAGCATAGATGGGTCTGGCATTAATCATTGATGGGTATGGTGAAGTCGTGAACAGCCCTTCTCCATCAGATTCTCCTAGCAATCCTTCTTCGATAAGATTTCCTATTATAAAGCAACAGGCGGAAACATTTGGCACTAAACCATTGTATGAGATAGCACCGAACAACTCCATGGCTTCATCCTTTCTACCAACCTTACGAAAGGCACCAATCATATAGTTCTGAAAATGCCGAGTGCTTCATCAACATGATTATTTTGACAAAGCCCATTAACATGATTATTTTGACAAAGCCCTTTTAAAATTACATTATATATGCCAATGACCAAGTGTGTTCCAGTTTTGATCATCTTTACAAAGAGTTCCTTCACAGCAGCAGTACTCCCAGTCTGAAATAAATACTACAGTATGGTGGTATATGCAATAACATCAGGATTAACTCCCTTGCTCAACATTCTTCTGAAATGAATTAATGCATCCTGAGTCTGACCATATTTACAGTAGCAAACCAGAAAAGTATTAAATGTAAAAACATCAGGATTAAAGCCGTCTGAGACCATGCATATCGTCAACAATTTAATTGCTTCATCCACCCTACCAACTAAGCAATACCCATGCATCATTGTATTGTACAAAAAAAAAACACCTGGCTTTGTACCTATGCATGCCATCTAGTCAAAGAGAAGCTAGGCCTCCATAGACCTTCCTTCTTTGCATAGCTTGTCTAACATTGCAATGAAGAAAGTGATTTGCGTAGATCGTCTAACATTGCATTGAAGAAAGTGATTACAAAATAAATGAATGGACCTATCCACCGTTTCATGTTTAGTATATGTACAGATCTGTTAGGATATGCGCCGATGTAAGATCATGAACGACATCAGGAGACACGATGTTTGGTAACGCAGTTCGGCTTTCGCCTATATCTGCGGGACTCTGATTATGAGCGCTCCTCCCCAAACCATAATACCGCAGCATACTGGCTAACCAGGTCACGACCACATGCCGACCGTTGACCTCCTCTTGCCTATGCTACTATTATGAGGTCGTTCGCTTGGTTACACCAGGGCAGCCTCCCTTTATATAGTAGAGGCCTGGATAGAGTCCGACTCTAATACTAAACCAACCTTGCCTATTACAACACAGAGTCCATGTAACTTACTCGTACACATATTCGACACAATACCTAACAAACTCCACCTTGGAGAATATGGTCTCTCCATTTTAAAGTCGTTCCAGCGTCTTGCGCGAATCTTGTACCCGACCTCTAGTTGCTTCCTCCTTTGAATATTTGTTTGACTCCCCTTGAATCTGCACCTCTAAATCCAATCTTTGAGTCCTCGAGCAGGCTTCCCAGCCCGCCACCGCACACCACGTCATCCGTGCACGATAAAACATGTCGCACACTGGCTATCTGTATCCATGTCACGGCTTTGCTCTCAGTAACATGATGCAGCGCCTCCTGTGCAACATTCGGTTGCATCACTTCTCACGCCGTTCCGATCTATCCGGCATACATCCGCGCCTGTCGGCCTGATCGTGAACGTCGAGGTCGTCGCCGTAGCCTGCCGACCTCGCCGGTTACTTTGTCAGCCCGATTGCCACGTCTGGTCAATCCCTGCCAATGGTAGCCCATCGAACGGTTCGAGCCTCCTACCCGAAATGTTTGACACCACCGATCGAATCATCGATCACCGTCATGCTTCACATTGCGCCGATAGGGCATTTTTTTGCGGTGCCCGTGTATGCATAAATCTCGTGTCTCTCCCTAGATCTTCCGCATGGCCAACCTCGCCAACCAAGCTCTGATACCACTTGTTAGGGATTGCGCCGATGCAAGATCACAAACGACACCAGGAGACACGATGTTTGGTAACGCAGTTCGGCTTTCGCCTACATCTGCGGGGTTCTGATTATGGGCGCTCCTCCCCAATCCATAATACCGCAGTACACCGGCTGACCAGATCACGACCACATGCCGATCGCTGACCTCCTCTTACCTATGCTACCATTATGAGGTCGTTCGCTTGGTTACACCAGGGATGCCTCCCTTTATATAGTGGAGGCCTGGATAGAGTCCGACTCTAACACTAAACCAACCCTGCCTATTATAGCACAGAGTCCATGTAACCTACTCGTACACATATTCGACACAATACCTAACAAGATTAATATGCTGAAGACATACCATCAAATCAAGGAGATCATGCATATCATCAAGAGCTCCTTTGGTAGAATATAACCATGAAGCAAAATACAATGGGTGATACATTAGATTTTTGGGCTCTTTTGACGATAGAATAAAAAATAATTCAGCGTCTTCACTTCTTCCGCTGTTGCAGATATAGGCCCTGTTTGGATTGCAAGGGCTAATTGTTAGCCACTAAACTTTAGCCCCTAGACATCCAAACAGCCTAGCTAATTGAGAGGCTAATTTTTAGCCCACCCATGGGCTAACAACTAGTCCATTAGTCCACAAATCTGTACTAAAGTGGGCTAATTTCTCACCAGATTCGCGAAAAGACATTTGTGCCCCTGCTTTATGGCGCCAAATTAACAAAGCAAGGGTACTCTTGACAAATCAACAAACCAACTAAACTTTAGCCACTAGAATCCAAACACTACCTAGCTAATAGCTAATGGGCTAAAGTTTAGAGCTAAAGTATTCAAACAGGGCCATAGTCATAAGCTGCACCACCTAATTCAGAACCATCTCTGTCCATTTTCTGGGAAATTCTAACAGCCTCTTTCCACTGCCCTGAAGAACGGTATCCACGGAGCAGACTAGTGCATGCGACAGTACAGTATTCAGCTAACACCCTTTACAATCATCTAATTAAGGACCCCCTCGGCCATGTCCATTGCTTGAGCTTTGCACAAGCCATCAATGATTTGAGTTGTCACAACATCTGGTGAAATCCCCTGATCCAGCATCTCACGAAATATGCTGTAAGCTTTGTCCACCTCACTCCCTTTTAAGAAAGGCATCAATCACAGTGTTCCACGACACCACATTTGGTGGGAAGCTGGCCCCGTCATCAGCCATCAAGAGGAGTAGGTTGATTGCCTCTTGACATCTCTTCTAGTTGCCAAACCCTTTGAGAAGAATAGGGTAGGAGGCAATATTGGGGTGCAGCCAAGCCCAAGCTCAGGTAGTCTATGGATCAATATGTCTGTGGCCTCATCCGTCCTCTTCCCAGCAGAAAGGTCATTGAGCAATTGGCTGAAGACGATGGTATCCACACGCATCCTGATCTAATGACTTGAGTGAAGACAACAAAACCAAGGTCCAAGCAGACCGTGGGGCAGCAACACGGTTGAAGAGGGAGACGATTGGCGCGGGGGATGACGGCACCAAACGAGGCGCGCCCGTTTTGTTGGAGCAATCCGTCGATCAGGTGGGGTGCGTCCTGGAATCGAAGGTCTCATCGGGCGGCGGCGGATGGAGCGGAGGTGGAGACGGCGAGACATGTCCCCCGATCGGAACAGAGCGACGGGATTGGGGAAGCGGAGATCGTCCGGGCAAAGCAGGAAGCCCTAACAACAACAACCTGTTTCTCAGGAATGTTCGGTACAAAATCAAACAAGTTTTACGATTGCAAATAACTAATACATAATATAACCAAAACATGTGATACACTGCAAGCCGACCACCAAGGATAAAAATTCTCTGCGCCCCGGGTGCAAGCCAAGCCTTGTGCGCCCTTGCCCTGATGGCCGACACGTATCCCCTATCCCACCGATCTCAAAGCGTTGGGCACGCTAGAAAAATGGCGCTCTCCTCGTGTTGATTCCCCACTTCCCCTGGCAGTGCTAACCCTAAATCCTCCTCTCCCCTTCCTCTCCGATGACCGATCCAATCGCCACGGCGCCGGCTTCCCCGACGACCCGGTCACCGCCGTCGCCGTCCCCTCGTCGAGCCAGCCGTCGTCGCATTGGAGTCCACGGTCGCAGCCCCTAGTCGGCACTGCCGCGGTCGTCGTTGCGCCAGCCGCCGGCCCGCCGCCGCGGCCCCTCGCCGTCATGGAGTCCGCCGTCCAGTCATGTCGTCGCCGCCTCGTCGTCGTCCACCGCCGGCGCCGCCCGTCCCTCATCTATGTGATGCACACAAGCAAGATTGAACGAGATTAGAAGTAGAAACTGAATGATGATTCTGTTGAGCAACCTAGTGTAATGGCCTTTGTGTTGTATAGTTTTTCTTTTACTAAAAATGTGAAATTGGATGCTGTAAAGCTACTGAATTATGTTAATGGAATGTGGAGGTATAGAAGGCCAAGTTCATTCATGTGTGAGTTTTTTTTATGTACTACCCAAATGGAAGAAGATGATAATGCACTTTTGTTGCCAAAGTTCTGAATAATAAGAGCCATTTCAGTGGCATAAGGATGATGCGCTTGAAAGCAGTGGCCAAATAAGTATAATTCTGGACAGATTTTTGAAAGCACAAGTTTATACACTCAAATGAATTGTATGAGCTCCAGTTTGGTTATGTATGAGATTCAAATGAATTGTCTTGTAATATATTTTTAGTTTTTCAGCCAATAAAAGAGATGTATCGCTTAGTGAGTTTTCCAAATTGTATCTTCAATTTCAGCCAAATAAATACATCCATATTGCATACATGTTCTGTAATTCTGTGGTTCTGAGAAATGAGACCATACACATGCTCCTTCAAGCTTTTACCATTTCTACCAGCCACATTTCGAATGGATGATGCTATTATGTTATTATTATTGGGCTTATGGTTTACTAGGCAGAAAAATGTTAAAACCTGTGTGAGACTTAAAACCTATGATATGTTATTATGCAATGTCAGCCTTGCAACTGGAATATGACCAATGTTGTCAGTTGTGAAGGATATGACCAATGAGAAGCTTATTTCCAATGCCGATGTTGATTAGAATTTTCTCCATTCATGCCGATGCTGATTAGAATCATGGGAAGCACTAGCTAAGTGATCAATAAGGCGGATTATAGAAATTTGTTATTCACTGAACATCATAATTTCTCAGAACTGTGTGCACAATTCCGATAACTGAAGAGCTCCCTTGTTAATCCGAGCTAATTAAATCAGCAGCACCATAAGCATGAGTTATCATTATTCTTTGCTTTTCCTTCAAAATAAAAATCTTCACATTACAGCAGGCTTGAATGGAGGCAATTCACAGCACACACAGCACAATTGCGCGACAGTGGCAACCACAATTACATGTCGTATAACTTCGTATAATGTATGTTATACGAAGTTATTACGAATGGAGAGGAGGAAGAAGGACCGGAACAATAATTTGTACTTCAATTTCAGCCAAATAAATACATCCATATTGCATACATGTTCTGTAATTCTGTGGTTCTGAGAAATGAGACCATACACATGCTCCTTCAAGCTTTTACCATTTCTACCAGCCACATTTCGAATGGATGATGCTATTATGTTATTATTATTGGGCTTATAGTTTACTGGGCAGAAAAATGTTAAAACCTGTGTGAGACTTAAACCTATGATATGTTATTATGCAATGTCAGCCTTGCAACTGGAATATGACCAATGTTGTCAGTTGTGAAGGATATGACCAATGAGAAGCTTATTTCCAATGCCGATGCTGATTAGAATTTTCTCCATTCATGTAGCACTTGTTTTCCCTTCAATAGAAGTTTTCCCTTCAATAGAACTAAGCATATAACTGCAAAACCCACTATTGTTCATGCTTCATGCTGATCATATATGTAAAAAATCTCATGCTTCATTGCTAAACCCATTCAAGATAGATTGCACAGTCACAGCACCATGTTTGAATCATGGGAAGCACTAGCTAAGTGATCAATAAGGCAGATTATAGAAATTAACATAAATAATTCCTCCCATTGATGGATTAGCAACAAGAGTACATTATCCTCAATTCCTCATACAATTTTAGAATATGAAAGAGAGAGATTGAGCTGTCTTCTATACAAAAATCAACTTGCTTCAACAAAAATCTCACACATTACAAAATCTGTGAATCTCACGTTACACAAACTTCAAACATAAACATAATATGTGAATCTCACACATTACAAAATCAACTTGCTTCATACAAAAAAATCCTCCAAAGTGGCAAGCTTGCAATGACGGAGAGGCCATGAGGCGCGGTGCAGCTTGGGGAGGAGGAGGAGGCGTCGGTGGCGGAGAACGTCGACGGACGGCAGCCCCTGCGAGGAACGACGACGAGGCGGCGGTGTGGGCGGAGGAGGTGGCGGCGCCGGCTGGGAACACAGACGAGATGGCGGCGCTGGCGTCTGCGGAGGATGATGATGAGGCGGCGGCGCCAGCGGGGGAGGACAAGGCGGCGCCTGCGGAGGATGATGATGAGGCAGCGCCGCCGGAATAGGACGACGAGGCGGCGGCGCCGGTGACGGCGACAGGGAGCTCGATGGCGGGGGCCGACGCGGCGGCCGATTCGGTGTCGACGGCAGCGGCGGCGATGGCCATCTCGTGGCTAGGGCTAGGCAGTGAAGGGAATATGGGAATCGGGATTTGGGGATTGAGAGGGAGCTCTATTTTTTTTAGCCAGCGATCGCTCGTCCACGCGCTCAGCCACGCCCTGCTTGGAGACCAGGTGGACGGGACAGGTGTCGGCCATCCGGGCAAGGGCGCACAAGGCATGATTTACAACCGGGGTGTAGAGAATTTTTATCCGACCACCAATGTTGTTATGCTGAATTGCGACCAGGGTTTACAAAATACCGGCTGGCTTCTCCGAACGCATACTGTGAGGAGCGCTTAACAGGCGGTTTGCACAATTTTGGTCCTAAATACAATTTTGAATTTTGTCAAAAATGGCCGGTTAGCCAACGGTTTGTCGCGATTAGGCATGGTTTTGGGCCGGTTAGGCACGGTTTTGGTGGTTTTGCATTTTTTAACACAAAATCACATGAAATGATGATAACAAAAATTTTAATTTTTAAATTCTGTTTAAGCCAGAGTGGTTAGAATAATTAATAGTATTTTTAGAAATTTGGAATTCAGATTTCATTCAAATGAATTTCAAACAGATAGCCTCCGCGATTTTGCTAACCGTCCACCCGCGGAGCGCCGTTAACCAACCGCCGGTTTTGTAATCTTGATCGCGACATCACCGGCTTACCGTCAGGAGCTTCGAGTCCCAGCTCAGAGAGGGTAGAAACAATCGTTAGAAACAAGAGATTGGTATTTAAAGACGAATGAATGTAGAGAAATCGGAGGAAGTATACATTATTGCTTGCAAGCAATGGCTACAATGGAGGATTTCGAGTATATCTTTGGAAATCGGAGTAATTGATGACAAGAGACAATTTTCGTATTAGGCCAATTTAGCAAATGCAAATGCGTCAGGCCAATTTAGCAAATGCAAATACATCAGGCCCATAGCCATTAATCGAAGTGTTTCTCTACTTTAGCTAGCTACAACCCACGTATAAAATAAGATATATACTACATACATACATGGATACGGCCCCTTGCCATCCTAGGCCGCTATTTGTAATTCGCGATTTAATAAAGAAACGTGCTACTTCTAATGTCAGAGTTGCTAAAAGGAAAATTTGGGAAAAAGAACCCGTTGTATGGGAAATACTTCAAGAAGTTATGCGGGGACATCCTGTACTATTGAATAGAGCACCTATCCTGCATAGATTAGGCATACATGCCTTTCAACCCACCTTAGTAGAGGGGCGTACTATTTGTTTACACCCATTAGTGTGTAAGGGTTTCAATACGGACTTGGATGGGGATCAAATGGCTGTAGGCAGGTGTACCTGTTGCACCGTTCAATTCAAACGCCTCATTCTAAATGACATAAGTTTAATTCAAACGCCTCGTTCTAAATGACATAAGTTTGATCGCCTTGACACGTAGGACACCGGGCACACAGAATTTGTGATCTCAGTGACATTCTTAGTATTTTTATCAGTTACTATTAATTTGCTCTGTTTTCTTTAAATGGCTCGACCATATTACTCCTAGCCCTTTTAACTCAATCGGTTCACCCCCTCATCTCCCCCTCCCATCCCCGCATATATCGGTTCGCCTCGCATCTCCGCAGCATCGTCTCCAACCTCCACGAACACTGCGCGTCCAACAACGACGTTGGAGTTTCTTGGCACCGGGACGGAGCTGGGGGCGGCAGTGTTCCAATGGATCATGGCGAACCTCGTGAAGCGGCCGGACGTCCAGGAGGCTCTCTGGCGGGAGATCGACACCGCTGTCGTTGCGGACACGGAGGAGGTCAGCGAGGAGGTTCTCGGGAGGCTGGAGCACCTCGACACCATCGTCAATTCGTCATGGAGGGGCTCCGGCTGTACCCCACCGTGCCCATGGTGCTCCGGCAGGTGGTGGTCGGCGACGATCACGTCGTGCTCAATGGCCGGCGGGGACGACGGTGCATTTCCCGGTTCCCGCTGGCGAGGCTGGCGCGGGACACGATGGTGTGGGCCGACCCGCGCGAGTTTCGGTCAGAGAGGTTCCTCGCCGGCCTCGTGGCGGCGGAGGGCAGCGCCGGCGAGGTCAGGATGATTCCGTTTAGCGTGGGGCGGAGGATGTGTCCGAGGATGGGGGTGGCGGTGCTCCATCTCTGAAGAAAGGTGGAGAGAGAATTGATCTTTCGATAACTAGAAGGAGGTAGACATTGAATTTAATATCTAAAAAGCACCTATAATAAGCAGAGGCACAAGATAAAAGTAAAATGTTGTTGTTTACCATAGTTGGAGTCGTCGGCAACGACGTACTCCCGGTGGCAGGGGCAACCAGCTCGATAGGAAGGGTGGCACCGCCACCAGTCGGGTTGATGCTTGGTGGTACCAGCTCAATGGAGTGGGAGAGGGCAGGGGCTGCAGAGACGGCGGCAGGGACGACGCCGCCGTCCGTTCACTCCATGACAACGGCGTCCAGCTCCATCGCGGGGGTGACGACCGGCAACTTGGCTGGTGCGTTTGCCGCAGTGAGGAGCTCGATGCTGGCCAGGTGCAGCGGCGGCAGAGGCGCCGGCAAGGAGCTCGATGGAGGGGGGGGCGAGGCGGTAGCAGGGAGCTCGATGGCGGCGGCCGAGGCGGCGGCCGGTTCGGTGCCGGCGGCTGTGGCGGCTACGGCCAGGTCATGGCTAGGTTTTTTGGGCAGCGAAGGCAATTGGGGAATCGAAAGAGACGGAGGGACCGCGCCACTTTTTAGCTCCGCGATGTTTTTCTCGGGCGCTGCTTTGAGATTGCTGGAATGGGACACGCGTCGGGCATCACGATAAGAGTGCACGAGCGGCGGTGTGGAACCAGGTTGCAGAGAATTTTTATCCACCACGAGGACCACGAGTTGAACGTTGAGCTCATGATTAGTCGCGTGGCCCGGGCCCATAGCCCCATACGGCTAGCTAGCTAGCGCCGGGCCGCTAACCTTTCCCCTCGGCTGATGCGGGAAAATTGCCCAGATAACACTCAATTCGCTGACACTATCCCAAATGACACTCAATTCGTTTGCAATTCCCATATGACACTGAGGCAACAAATTTCATTCCAAAATGACATTTTGATAATTCTTCTTCCTTTTTTACCTTTTCTCTCCCTTTTTCTCTTTTTTTCCTTTCTGTTGGGTGGCGCCGGCGTTGGATGCGGCGGCGCCGGTGGAAGGAGCGGCGGCGCCGGCGGCGGGAGCGACGATAGTAGGTTTGGCGGCGTTGGCGAGAACAACGCGACGGGAGTGGCGACGCCAGCGGGAACGACGGTGACCAAAGCGGCGACGGCGATGGGAGCTGTGGCGGCGGCGATGGCGACGGCGATGGGCGGGAACGACGGCGACGATGCGAGGCACGGCGGCGGTGATGCGAGCGGTGAGCGACGGGGCGAGCGACGCCGGAGGCAGCGATGGCGACGGAGTGGCAGCGGCGCGGCGGCGCGTGCGGCGGCGACTGCGGCGGCGCGTGGCTGCCAGAAGTGGAGAAGAAAGCCAAAATGGGAGAAAAGGGAGAAAAGGGGGGGAAAGAGGTAAAAAATGGCAAAATGTCGTTTTGGAATGAAATTCGTTGCCTCAGTGTCATATGGGAATTGCAGACGAATTGAGTTTCATTTGGGATAGTGACAGCGAATTGAGTGTTATGTGGGCAATTTTCCCGGCTGCAGAACAGCGGAAGTACTCCAGCAGCAGGGGCGGAGATAGAGGGGGGTGAGCACGGGCCTGTCCACCTCAAGGAAATATAAGCCCTCTGCTATATATATACGTATTTAGTATACAAATGCAGTTTAGTAGTCATAATTTAAGGTCTAATTGGCAATTGTCCAAACCTTAGCTTCATTATTTAAGCATTATTCTTTTTTGTCAAGTTGTTCGATTGTGGTATATATAAGTATATGCATTGTTCTCAAATAAAATAGAAGTTATTCAACACGATAGAGTAAGCTATATTGAAAATAGACAAATAGAGAAGTCAATTCAAATAAACTTTAATTTGGCTTATATACGATCTCTCAATAATGTGTAAAATTTCTTGATTTTGTTTTAAATGATGAAAATATATATTATTTTCTCCGATCCTAAATGTTTGACCTTGTTGACTTAGCACAATTTCTAAAACACAATTTTAATCACTAATTATCATTTTAGTTTATTTATGAAACCATTAAAACTATAATACTATTGAATTACTTTTTGAGACAATTATATGCATATACTTCGTACAGCCAAGCATTCATAACTCAATTACAAAAACTTTGACTAGCATGCATCTTAGACTTTTAAATTTTGTGACCGAAGGTAGTAGTATGTATAATGTTTTTAACACATGCTTTGCAAAGTATATACATATAGCACAGATATTTTTGGGGGGTCTGCTTGGCCCCCTATACCTCAATCCTGGCTCTGCCTGTCGACTTGTGGCTAATTGGGGGTCACCGTCGGCAATGAATTTGTTGTGGGGCTATGCGCTAGAACCAAACTTGATGGTAACACAAGACAAGGATTTATACAAGTTTAGGCCCTCAATTCGGAGGTAATGCTTTTGTCCTGTGTTCTAGGATTATTTTTCTGCAAGAATTTGCAGATGATGAGGATGCAGATGTCGATATGTATGTCTATGGCCCCTACCCCTCCCTTTATATAGTGTAGGGTGACAAGGTTACATAGTTCTATCTAGTACATGATACTAGATTCTGTTATAGCGGCACATGATATGCACCGATATTTACAAGTATGAATATCCTAATTACATGGAGCTAGGCCCTGTCCTCGAGAACATCCTTGGCGACCAAGTTATGCGTAGCCCGAGTGTTCTTTATCTCTATCCAGCCAGCTTGGATCGCCCCCTAGTTGTTACCTCATGGGCCTTCTAGAGGATATCTGAGGCCCATGTAGTCTACACCGCCCCTGTACTACAGAGTCTAGACAGCATTGAGCGGTTGAGCCGAGCCAAGACGAGGCCGGTCTTGTCAAACTCGAAGCGTCGAAGAGCAAGTTGGCATGGTAAGGCCATCTCCAATGCAAAATGTTTATAGCAGGTGCTTAATGAGAGAGAGAGTGCTGCCACGTCACTATGCATTTATGTAGAAAAACTTATTTCCAATGCATAAAAACATGTATGGGTGCTTAATTCATCTAAGCACATCTCTAAGCATGGTGCTTAATTAGGCACCCATACCCCTCTCTAAGCACCCATGCAAGCACCTTCTCTATCCTACATGGCAAAAAACCGGTTTTTTTAAGCACCTGTCTAAGCACCTGCATTGAAGATGGTCTAAAAAACAAAAGTTGGATTAGAGGATGAAAGTGACGAGATAGCGTTGCAACAAATCCGTCTCACCTCCTTTCTTTCATCAAGCCAGTGCCTCCATTCCTCTTATTCTTTTCATTATGTCTTCTACGCTAGGCGCCTCTCCAGTCGTCCCCACCGCCTGTAGCCAACGGCTGTTGTAGGAAGGCTTCCCCCTTTTCCCCGAAGACCATGACGAAAATCCCGAAGATATGATCACCAAGCCTGAAGAGCCCAAGGATCTCGAAGATCCTCGGGGTATCTTCGGGATGAACACATGAAGAGGAGGGTTGAAGAGGAATTCCCCGAAGGTGCTTCAACTTGGGCGAAGGCAGGATTACCCGAAGATATTTGGGGAAGAGATTGACCCTGATGGATGTGCAAAGGCCTAGTGATTACTGGGCCAAGCATGGAATATGGACCCTGAACATGGCTATCGGGAGATGGGCCTACAATAGATCAGCCCAATATTTCAATAAGGGCTCTAAGGTATTAGGGGTAATTAGGGTTTTTCGCATACCTGAAAAGGGATCAATTGTTGTAAGGGTCTGTCAATTTCGTATCAACGATCCAGATGCGGGGGCAAAAATGTCTACTCGTTTTCAGAATGTAAACCCTAATCATCGACCCCCCCTATAAATACAAGGGCACCCTATTCATTGGGGGAAGGCATTTATTCCTAACCCATCATTGCGTCTCCAGTTCCAAAGCCCAATTATTTCTAGTGATCTTTCCTTTTGGGGGGACACTTTGTATTGTCTGAGACACGTCGATGACAGCGGCGTCATCAACGCCACACCACCTTGCCCCCTTCCTTCCAACCACCAAACGCCAACTCCGTCCACCTTTAGATTGGACAATAGCATTGATCAAACCCGCGGCTTCAACGCCACCGTCAACACTGCTCCCACGATCCCCACTCCATCACCGATCCACCGTCGTCCTGATCTTCCTTTAAAGCCCCCTTTGGTTCGCAGTTTAGTTCGGTTTGATTTGGTTGGGCTATACCGTTAGGCACCAACTTAGAATTTGAATTAATATTGCGATGACGGTGGCAGTCGGCAGCGGTGAGGAGGGAGAGGGTGGAAGCACAAGGCAGCGGCCGTGAGCCAAGGATGGTATCCTGTTCAGAGATTTCTGAAAAATAAAGTACCTCCCCCACCGCTGTACGCGTTGCCACCCTTTAAAAACGAGAGAGGCAGCTGACCGTCGCCACCGTCACACGGCCGCCCGCCTCCCGCCGCAACCCCGCGCGCGCTTCCCGTCCTGACCCAACCCGCGCCGACGCCGCCACGTTCCTGCTCGCTGCGGCCTTGTCCTGCTCCGGGTCTCGCCATCAATGGCATTCGAGGCTCCTCGCGCCTCCTAGGCCCCCGCCGCCGCCGGTGCACGCGGCGATGGAGGAGAGGAATGGCCGGCCGGCGGCGGCGCACGGCGCGAAGGCTGCCGCCCCGAGGAAGGATAAAGTAGGCGTCCCTGTGTGCAGCATGCTAGTACTCCCCTCTCTTTCTTGGGCTCTGGTGTCGAAAAGTTTGCGCCTTTCGTTGAGCTGAGCGCCCAAGCGATGATGGCGTTCTCTGCGCTTCGGTGGTTTCAGAGATGGTTTTTGTTTGGAATTTTCTTGCCGCTCTGCGTTGTCGATCCCGTCGAATGGGATCGGAAAGCCTTGTGTTTTTTGCACCTTTCGCGTCCCATCCCATGAAGGGGGAGATGGGCGCCTGAATTCTTTGCGTTTTCTGCCCATCGACATGCGAGTTCTTTAAGCTTGCTCTGCTCTTGGAGTCTGTGAGGAAGGCTATAGTGTACACCGCACTCTGTTCTTCGATGCTTGCGTCTAAAAAATCGATGTTTTTTCACTTTGAGAGGTTAAAATGGGCTCGGTGGGATCCGTCGCATTGGGTATCTCCTGATCGCTCCCCAATCTGCACTCCTGTGAGCTCTTTAATTTTCTATCTTCGGCGGCTTTGCAGTTTCTGTCCATCTCAAAGAATCAATTCTTGTTTCATCGCCTTCTGCTGAATGCTGTCCTTGATCAAGGTGATGGACAAAGATCAGAAGCGGCCCAGATCGAGGAAGGCGGCGGCGGCCATGAAGCCATCCTCTAACGGAGCTCCCCAAGGCATCAAGAACTGTAGCCAGGCGAGGAGGGATAGGAAAATTGCACTGCAGCAAGACGTATAGCATCCGCATCGTCTCCAAGCATCTGAATTTGATCCAACAACTCAACTGCAGCATGATTTTAGTGGCTTTGCATCACGAGTTGCAGGTGGAGGAGCTGAGGAAGATGCTGCGGCATGAGGAGAACGTCCACCGAGCTCTGGAGCGCGCGTTCACGAGGCCCCTCGGCGCCCTCCCTCGCCTCCCCCCTTACCTGCCTTCTCAAGTAAGCTCAACGCCACTAGCATTTCAGACAATCCATGATCAGACGCAGTCCGGAAAATGATCTAATCCTGGTGCTTGTTTCTCCTGAATTGTTCCATGAAGACACTGGAGCTTCTCGCCGAAGTGGCGGTCCTGGAGGAGGAGGTCGTCCGGCTCGAGGAGCAGGTCGTCAATGTCCGGCAAGGCCTCTTCCAGGAGGCCATCATCGTCTCCCTGGCGAAGAACGCGTCTCTCTCCGACAGCCAGCGGTGCGCCCCAGTGCAGCCCGACTCGTCCCCTGTCCTCTGTCCCGTGCCCCCACTTCCCCCATCTCCCTTCCACTTTCTGTATCCTGTCTCATATCTCTCTACCTCTCTTTGTCTTCTATAAGAACGATGAGCAAGTTTGGCGAACGGATCCGATGAACACAACATTAAGGTTCGTCGGATTTGAAGAAGAGAACGATCAAAAGAAAATGCATCCTCATTTTCAGTTATATGCAACATCATCTATGTACATATAAAACATCGATAACAAATGTATGTAGCATTTAATTTGCTCTTATAAAACATAAACATATTATTTTAGTTGTCAAACATTGTTTTTGCTCTCATGAAAAATAATGTTTGCTCTCGTGAGACATTTTTCGTGTATGGCGTTAAAATCATTGAATAGCCGTGTAATATTATTTCGATGATGTTTTATCGATGTGTTTACCATATTTTATCGGTACTTTGGTTTTATATGGTATAATGTTTTATTAGTGCTTCAAATGTTTCGTTAGTACATTGACCGTATTTCGATAAAGCGACCTTTTTTCTGCTAGGGTTAGATGTCTAATCTCTAGCATGACCTTTAAATATTTATTGATACTTTTTTAGAGAGAAATTACCCACAGTTAGGAATTGGTTAAAATATTAAATTACATAAATACCTCATACATACGGGGACTAGTTTCAAGTAAAAGAATTACAAAAAATTCTCTGGGATGATAATTACACCATTCCAGAATCAGTACAAATCCATGCTTTATTATCAGAGTATAAATTACAATAGCAACTTGTGATAAAATACAAAACTTCTACTTCTAAGTTTGTGATATAGGAAAAACTAAATTTTGAACCGTAGTTATCCATATCTGTTTACCATATTTTATCGGTACTTTGGTTTTATATGGTATAATGTTTTATTAGTGCTTCAAATGTTTCGTTAGTACATTGACCGTATTTCGATAAAGCGACCTTTTTTCTGCTAGGGTTAGATGTCTAATCTCTAGCATGACCTTTAAATATTTATTGATACTTTTTTAGAGAGAAATTACCCACAGTTAGGAATTGGTTAAAATATTAAATTACATAAATACCTCATACACGTGAGTGCTAATTCAGATAAAAGAATTACCAAAAATTCTCTGGGATGATAATTACACCATTCCAGAAATAGTACAAATCCATGCTTTATTATCAGAGTATAAATTACAATACCAACTTGTAATAAAATACAAAACTTCTACTTCTAAGTTTGTGATATATGAAAAACTAGATTTTAGTGATCCATATCTTTCAAGGTAAAAGATGAATTCCGAATCTATAATGGAAAAGGAATCTGTTTATTTAGAATGAACAGTTCTCCAATAACAGGTAAGTACCAACCGTACTTGCAGGTTTTCCTAGGAATATAAATTATTAACTATATGTAATAGGATTCAAGGAAATGGTAAAATCCCATAAATATTATAATAATGCAAAATTTAAAGACTTCATCTAAGAATTTTAAATATTTTCATAAAATACTCTATCCAATCCAAATCATTACTCTTTTTATCCCTATCATAATATCAACCATGGCACACACACTCGCACTTTACGGACCATGAATTAGTGTTTGAATAGAATAGGCATCACCCAATCAATATAGTTTCATATACCAGAAACATGGTCCATCGATGGTTTGTTTATAAAAATTGTGCACAATATGCCCATCTTTACCCGTAAGATGATTAGTAATACGGATGGACAAAAAGTTCTATCTTTCTATCCAAATATTAACAAAGTTTGACAATATTGAGTTTTTGGATCTTATACTCCAAAAATCATTATTGCATATTTGCAATCTAGGGTTATAGACCCTGCTTCAGGGTTCAAACCACTACACCATAACACTATTTTAGGGGCAGAACACTGTCGAGAAAAATACAAAAATATGGAAAACTCTAGATAAATTATCTGCCAGAAAATTAAGTTTTCCCGTCAAATTGTTTGCCGGTAAAATTGTGACAATGTGTGTCGAAAAATCTAGGCATAGGAGATTAACTATCTGCCGACAATATTTTTGAGAAACACTGGTTAACCATCTGCCGATAAAAAGCGTGTATCACTATCTTATTATTTGCCGGTACAATACAGGAGAGAGCATGCGCGCTTCTGCGCATCATGACGCGAAAGAAGGCTCCAAGTGTCGGAATCTGAAAAATTTTAGATAACCCTTGTTCAATTTTACCCTTGCAGTCACACAACGCAACCCCAAATAGACTCCTCTAAGCAGTACTCACAAACCATAGAGCCAACGCCAAATCTCCAATCCACTTCTCCTAGCGCCTCCCTAAATTATTCACCATTCAGCTCCCCCAAATCTCCAATCCCACCTCTTCAAAGGCCCCAAATCTCCAATCCCCCCCTCGAAACTCCATGAACCCTAGATTTTCCTAGCACCGGCCACCCAATCCATGCATTGAACTTGGACATATGCATGCATGTTGGGCTTCGCAACTAGGAATCTGCATTACTCCGATCTCAGTCTACAGAAGAGCACACAGAGATCTATATTGGAATGTGCCAGTGAGCACACAGAGGAACTTCTGCCCACTATATATTTCTTTCGTGCTATGGATTGGTTAATTTACTCATGGTCAGTGAAGATATCTGGATTACTTATTGTGTAATGTATGTGAAGATGTGTGCATGGTTGATTCATTCAACCTGTTGATATATCTATGCTCTTGTGATATTATATGATTTGTTCGATATTGTTGTCTTTGGATTATAGTTATTAATATCTACTACAAAACCAACCAAAGAAAAATAGTATAAATTATTAATGCCATATATCATGCTAGTTATATGACTTGCCAAAAAAAGTTTGTTTGTCGGCATTCATATGCTCATTGGGTAGGTATATATGTGTGCCAAAAAATTCAACATCTGCCGGGAATGCTAATTATAAAGGCAAACTTGCTGCCAGTAAAGAAATTTCTACCGGGAATAAAAATGTTTGTCGATATTTACATGTTTGTGGTAATTATATGTCTGCCGGGGAGAGAGGGTTACAAGCGCAAATAATTTGCGGGAAAAAATAAGTTTGTCTACAAAAAAGTATTGCGAACAGCTGGGCCCTGGCAGATGGTATAGACGGAATATCTATCGATAAAAATCGTTGGTGGTTGCAAGTTTGTCAAGAAAAGTCATTTTTTCGGTAGAACGAGTGCCCTATAAGACGTGTTGTGGTGTATAGAACATCCAACATTGCGAATGTTATTTGCAATCAAGAACTATAACCTCCACATCAGAATAAACAACTATTCCAACATTGCAACCCGATATTCATTCAACAATCATATGCCCTGCACCAGGAATCAAACATCCAACATTGCATATATCCTCAATATTTAGAATCAAGAGTTAAAAACTCCACATCAGGTTTGAACCATGTATTCCAATATTGTGCAATTGAGGGCCGGAAACCCCGCATCAGAAAATGTCTTTGCATCCAACATTGTAAATCTCAATAATCACCTTTTTCACACACACCTTTCCAGATTCATAAGTTGTTTCATCAATAATATTGTGAATATTCTATCTATATGCTCATGATTTTCCTATGCTATTATTTTGCAAGTTTTAACCAATTTTGGGTAGGCTTTTGGCCGTAGAGCTTGGATAAAACTAATCTACATGAAATGACAAACATACATTTAAAATCACGGGATTTCATAATTAATAACTATAAAAATAATGCAATATGTAAATAATAATAGGGGTATCAAAATGCATCAAAGGTAAGAAAACTTGTCTTCTTTAGTAGTTCACTCGGATCTTTCGGATATTCCTGATCAACTGATCCGATGTGTTTAAATTAATGTCTATTTAACATAAAGTTAGAAAAATGAATAAATATTTAATTAAAAATCCAAATACGAATGCATGAGACATGGATGCAGGGAAAATGGATATGAGTGGGATTTCCTTGGAAAAGGGCTAGGGCTGACATGGATGATGATGGACCGTACGATTTTAGGCGTTAATGAGATAATTCTTCGAATTTTTTTTCGGACAAGATAATTCTTGTAGCGAAAATGGGGTTTCTACAATAATTGCAAACCCTAGGAACCACCTCATCTTTGATGGAAAGAATCATCCAATGATTTTTGATGGAATGACAACATTTCTTATTTTAAACTAGATGCTAGATAAAGTGATGATATATGGATCTATTTTGCTCCTCAAACCAAACAAGTAGTGGGACAATTTGCCATCTCATTCATAAGTGTTTCATTTATATTCGGGTATTTTTTTATCAAATGTAATTAATATAGCTTCTTTGAAAATTTCTAAACTGGAACGTTTGTCATAAATAGAAAAAAAAAAAAAAAGAGAACGAAACAAAGGTTTGAACGAACGGTAGTCATAAAATTTTAAAAAAAAATAACGAAACAAAGGTATGAAATCGTGATCACTTCATTACTGCGGGACATAGAGAGAAGCCATTACTGCGGGACCAGTCAAATCGAACAATCACTGGACGAAAGAAAAAGGCCAGAAGAAAAATTACCGCGAAGCGGTGAAGCACTGAGCAGTGAGCACTGGCCAGTGGCCAGGGACAGGGTGAGGCCGTGTGGACTGTGGACATCAGAAAGCGAGGCCACCAGAGTGCGCGCTGAGCTCATGATTAGCCGCGTGGCCGGGCCCATGCGGCTCGCTAGCGCCGAGCCGCGAGCTGCCGACCTCTCTCTCCCTGATGACCGCAGGAGCCAGAAGCAGACAGCCTTGAGCCGAGCCGAGCGCCCGAGTCTGGTGCCACGCAGGTTCGCTGCGCGATACGGCCAAAATGCTCGCGCCGCCCCGTGGATCAGGTCGGCACGGTAAAAAAAACATGCTCCGGAACAAGCCAACGGTAACTTATTTTTATTACCGAAGATAGTAACTTTTTACGTGAATATTACAATGAAGGGAAAATTCGATATGTGCGATTACAAAGTGACGGGTTTTGAAATTTGCCATTTCAAAACGATTAATTAGGCCCATGTCATTATAAAATTACGATTCTATGATATATGCCATTACGAGGAAATTTAGATCTGATTATCCCTAATCCTCCTTCTAATCCGTCTTCTTCCTCCCTAATCCGTCTTCTTCCCGTCTCCGCCGCCGCCGTCAGATCTAAGGGAATGGAAGACCGCTGCTACCGAGGAAGAAGAGGGGTGGCGCGCCAGTTGCCCCGGCGGGTGGAGGAGAAGAGGGGGCACCCGCCTTGAAGAAGGGAAGCCGCTGGGCTGTCGGATCTGGACGGGATGAGGCCACCGTGGGGTTCAGGTGGAGAAGGAGGGGGGCGGCGCCGCCGTGGGCGTGCGGAGGTAGACAGGGCCCGATCCGTATCCGATCCGGTTCCATCCCTAACCCTGATGACCGCACGAGCCAGAATCAGACACCCTTGAGCCGAGCCGAGCGCCCGAGTCTGGTGCCACGCAGGCTCGCTGCGCGATACGGCCGAAATGCTCGCGCCGCCCCGTGGAGCAGGTCGGGACGGTAAAAAAAAAGTACTCCGGAGCATGTCAACGGTGACTTGTTTTTATTACTGAAGGTAGTAACATTTTACATGAATATTATAATGAAGAAAAATTTGATGTGTGCGATTATAAAGTGACGGGTTCTAAAATTTGCCATTACAAAACGACTAATTGGGCCCATGCCATTATAAAGTTGCGATCCTCTGATATATGCTATTACGAGGAAATTTAGACCGGATTATCCGTAATCCTCCTTCTAATCAGTCTTTTTCCTCCCTAATCCGTTTTCTTTCTCACTAATCTGTCTTCTTCCTATCTCCACCGCCACCGTCATCCGATCTGAGGAATGGGAGACCGCTACTGCCGAGGAAGAAGAGGGGCGGCGCGCCAGCTGCCCCAACGCGTGGAGGAGAAGAGAGGCACCCGCCTTGAAGAAGGGAAGCCGCTGGGCTGTCGGATCTAGACGGGTGAGGCCACCGTAAGGTTGAGGTGGAGAAGGAGGCGGCGGTGCCGCCGTGGGCGTTCGAAGGTGGACGGGGCGGGCCGGCCACCGCGGGCGCGTGGAGCAGGGTGGGCGGCACCTGTCGCCGCCACCGCTGCCGCTTGGAGGAGGATGAACGACGCCGGCTGCCGCCGGCGGTTGGAGGAGTACGAGGCGGGGTGCCGTCGCCACCGGGTGTGAGCAGAGGAGAGGAGAAGGGGTGGCGTGCCTGCCGCCCCTGCGCCTGTACCGAGAAGGTGGGGGAGGAGAGAGAGGCCTCGGAGTAGGCGGCGTGCGGAGGGGAGGAGGCAGCACTGGGTGGAGGAGAGGCGGCCGCACGGGGAGGAGGCGGCCCACGGAGGGTAGGGATGGCAAATTTACCAATGGGTTCGACCCAACAGGTTCGGGTATAGGCGTGGATTTATACCCATGAAATGTTTCGGATTCGGGTTCGGGTATGTTTTTGGGTTCAGGTTTATTTTTACACCCTTGGATACCCGAAAAGAATAGTAAAATTAAATATAATATAATATGATATCATGTGCTATCAATAAATATGTATTGATGAAAAGGTAAAGTATAAATATAAGTTTATATGTTTAAAGTTGATAAAAGGTTAGAGTTGAAATTTATTAATGTCATATATATTGTATTCAATATATAGATATAAACTTATTATATATTTCGGGTTCGGGTACTCGTTCGGGTTCGGGTACCCATCGGGTTCGGGTATGGGCGTGAGTTTATACCCATAAAAAATTTCGGGTTCGGGTTTCGGGTTCGGGCATGAAGGGGATGTACCCGGAGGTACCCGACCCGATTGCCATCCCTCGCGGAAAGGCGGCGTGGGGTGGAAGAGAGGCACCGGGATGAAAGGGGCGGCGGGAGGAGCCCGAGGAAGGAGGGGGAGAGAGGGAAGGAGAAGGATTAGGGAGGAAGGAGAAGGATTAGGAAGGAATTAGGTCTTAATCAGGTTGTAATGGCATATTTTGGAGAAATGCAATTTTATAATGGTACGAAGCGGATTTTCAGTTAAGTAATGGCAAATTTAAGAACCCGTTACTTTGTAATGGCATATATCGAATTTTCCCTATAATGAAATACCGAAATGTCGGAAACACCGTATTACAGATGTCATTATATATGGCGATTGATTTTAACCGCGCTATTTTGAGTTTTTCATATGTATATGATTTTAAATAGGCGAGCGCCAGGCGTCGGACGTCCGTCTGAACGCAGGCGTGCCGGACCAGCCTTGGCCGATGGATTGCCGGCACCGCGCGGATCCGACCCAGCGCGCGTCTCCCGCGTGCATCAGATGCGAGCGCTTGTTAGCCGTGCAGTTGATCAACTTTTCAATTAAACTTCTAATTTTTGTATAAAGTTCAAACAATGTTAAAAATGCGTGGAATAAATTTCATAATTCTTCTAAAATCGAGAGCAACCTATTTTAAATACTTTTAATTGTTTTTACTTTTTCATTTTTTTTGATGTGAAACTAGGAGAAGGCACTTATGAAACTTACATGTATACTAGCGAAATTTGGCCGTGTGCTGATAAAACTTAGCTGTGTGCTGGTGAAATCTGATGAAACTTGGATGAAACTTCGATGATGAAATTTGGATGAAGCCTGCTGAAACTTGATGAAACTTGAATTGACCTGATAAAACTTAAAGAAACTTGAATGAAACCTATTGAAACTTGATGAAACTTGATTAAATCTGATGAAACTTGACAGTTCGGCAAAGTTTAACGAGTATGAGACCCAAGTTTTAGTAGGCGAAACCCAAGATTCATTAGGTAAGTTTGAAGATTTATATGACAACATACATCTTGTTTTGTTCGTAAAAATACGAGGAACACGTTGGTGCAAATGGTTTGTGGATTAGAGCACCAAGTTAAAATTTATGGCCATCGAAAGAAAAAAAAATGCTTTTGGGACCCACTGCATGGCTGAACCCGCCCCACACTGCGCGCAGCACGCGGGCGTCTGGCGCGAGCGCGTGCGTCCGGACGCCCACACAATAGTGTTTTCGTTTTAAATATGGTTCTAAATAATGGCAAGGAGCTCATATATTTAGTTACGTCTAGAGTTGTTTGGACTTGTTTTCAATCGTATTTAAAACGCGTATATGCGAAAAAAAGTTTTAAAATAGTATAGATAAAATCAAACACAAATGTACAATAGTATGGATATAATATTTCATTATAGCATTCACGTAAATAAATTAAACAGAGAGAGAGAGAACCGCCCTCTCGCTGCCCGCGTCGTCACGCTTAAGGACGAGAGAGGTAACCGGCAAGCCATCACGCCACCACCGCGACACGGCCGCCCGCCTCCCGCCGCCACCGCGCGCTTGCTTCCCGTCCTGACCCAACCCAATCCGCGCAGACACCGCCAGGGCGCCTCCAGCCTCGTCGCGCTAGGAGCCACCCAGTGCTCCGGGTCCGGGGCCTCGCCATCAATGCCATTCGAGGCTCCTCGCGCCTCCTAGGCCTCCGCCTCCGCCCGCGGCTCGGCGCGCGGCTCGGCGCACCACCGACATCGCTGCTTGTGCCCCGGCGGCGCATTGCGTCCAGGCGGGCAGACGGCTGGCCGCCGGCGTAAGAGGATGCACTCGGTGGCGATGAAGACGAGTGGCCGGCCGGCGCGGAGGCCGGCGGCGGCGCACGGCGCGAAGGCCGCCGCCCCTATGAACCATAAAGTATTCCCCTCTCTTTCTTGGGCTCTGGCGTCGGAAAGTTTGCGCCTTTCGTTGGTCTGAGCGCCCAGGCGAACGCGATGATGGCGTTCTTTGCGCTTCGGTGGTTTTCCGAGACGGTTTCTTGTTTGGAATTATCTCGGCGCTCTGCGTGCTCCTGGGATCGCAAAGCTGCCGCCTTTCGCGTCCCGTGGAGATGGGCGCTTGAATTATTTGCGTTTTTGGGGCCCATCGAGATGCAAGTTCGCTCGCTTTGTTCTTGGAGGCGATGGTGTACACAGCACTGTGTTGTTCATGGATGCTTTCGTGAGGAGTCTTCAATGGTTTTACACTTTTGCTCTGAGAGTTTGAAATGGGCTCGGGGAGATCCGTCGCGTTGGAGAGCGATTCAAATTTGTTAGCTCCTGGTCGATCGCTCCCCACCCCTGCAGCCCTGCGCGCGCTTTAATTTTCTGTCCTCTGCGTCTTTCAAGTTTCTGCCCCATCTCAAAGCATCAATTCTTGTTTCGCCTTCTGCTGCATGCTGTCCTTGATCAAGGTGATGGACAAGGATCAGAAGCGGGCCAGCTCGAGGACGCCGGCGGCCATGAAGCCATCCTCCAATGGAGCTCCCCAAGGCGTCAAGAACAGAAGACAGGCGAACAGGGATAGGAATATTGCCCTGCAGCAAGACGTATAGCATCTGGATCTTCTCCTAGCCTTTGAATTTGATCCAAGAACTCAAATGCAGCACGATTCAGTGGCTCTACATCACGAGTTGCAGGTGGAGAAGCTGAGGAAGAAGCTGCGGCACGAGGAGAACGTCCACCGGGCTCTGGAGCGCGCGTTCACGAGGCCCCTCGGCGCTCTTCCTCGCCTCCCCACCTACCTGCCTTCTAAAGTAAGCTCGATACTGAATCCATTGTCAAATGCAGTCCGGAAAATGATCTAATCCCGATGCTTGTTTCTCCCGTACTGTTCCATGAAGACACTGGAGCTTCTCGCTGAAGTGGCGGTCCTGGAGGAGGAGGTTGTCCGGCTCGAGGAGCAGGTCATCAATGTCCGGCGAGGCCTCTGCCAGGAGGCCATCATCGTCTCCCTGGCGAAGAACGCGTATCTCTCCGACGGCGAGCGGTGCACCCCGGCGCAGCCCGACATGTCGTCCCCACCGCCGAATTCGTCTGTCTCGCCGTCGCCGTGTCAAGATTCCGGCCAAGACGAGGATTGTTCGTACCTGAAACGAGTCACAAATGTCGAACCGACGCCGAGAGAGCCTACCCCTTCCATGAGCCATGGCGATCGCTCCGGGAAGGAGAACCAAGCGAGCAACGTGCCGAAGTGCAGCGTATCAGCAGCAGTGGAGAAAAGCTCGGGTTTTCAGTTTCAGGTACAATGTTTCCTCCAGTTCAGAGGTTGGAAACTGTTGCTCCTACTCAATTCAGCAATCAGCATGACATTGTTGTTGATTTCACTGTCCACCTTAGACAGTCAGCGCAGTGGAAGATCGGAAGGGTGCTGAAGCTGAGCACACCAGTGGTGCTGGCGCCATTGATTCACACTCAGCAGCAGCGAGCAGATTGCCCGAGGAGCTATTGACGTGCCTGGTGAACCTCTTCTCGCAGGCGAGCATCAGCTCCGCCGGCGGCGGAGAAGAAGACGAGCGTGCATCGCCTCCGCCGTCGGTCTCCGGCTCCGGCCAGAGCTCGGGCGGCGCACTAGAGTTCGGGACAAGACTCAAGAGACAGTGGCCCGTACTACAGGCCATTCCAAGCAGTCGACGCCATTGCCACCTCGTGCCACCCAAATCTCTCTGACGGCAACACCACCCTTCTTGGACGGAGATTGAAGTGAGTTCCAGCGCTAAGCAATCCGTAATAACCGCGGGCTAGCTAGATTCTTCTGCGTTGTGAGTTGGTGGCTGTTTGACTAGCCATGCTTGATCATAGAACGATCCTGGTCTACCTGGCACTTGTCAAATCAGGGCCTTGCTGCGAAAGCTCTTGTCCTATCAGCCGAGGCTGGCATTCTGATTCTAGATCAACGCCTGCAATTTCTGCACGACGAATGTAAGCTGTCCCTCATATAATTGAGTCCTCTTGTTGTTACTTTATTTGCCAGGGCAATATGATCTTGACATGTTAGCTGCGTGCATCCTGGTTGATACAGAGTCCAGAAGCTATTTTTTTTTCTCATCTTTATCTTAGAAATGGTACACCGAGATGTATAGCTTTGAACTCTGAGATGTGCAATGTCTCTGTGCGTTGAGCGAAGGAGCACAGATTGCATGCTTGTCAAAAGAGTCTTTGAGTTTTTCTTGCGATTTTGTTAGTGGGCTGGTGGAGAAGCGATTTCGAGGTGATCTTATTTTTCTGATAGCACAAGATATGCTTGTCTTAACTTTTGTCTTTTTTTTTTATTATGTTGTTGATCCAGATGAAATGTTTGGGCTGCCATGTTCCAATAGCTCGTTATAGATAGTAGATTTGCAGACTTTCATATCGCTTTTTTGTATGAGTTGGTGGATTTAACTATGGGACTCACTATTGCACAGTCAGCTGTTTTTTTTTAACAATTAGTTGATTTTCTGGACCGTTGGATTGAGATCCAACGGCCCAGATCAACCCGTGCCCCACTCTCTCTCTCTTACTTTCCCCTTTTCCCCTCCCCCTCCACCGCCCGACCCCGACTCCGATCCGGCTGCTCCGCGCTCCTCCTCCTCCGCCGCCACCCGTGGCCGCCGCCGCCACCCAACCTCCCGCCGCCGACGCTGCCCCGCCCACCCTAACCCGGCCGTCGCCTCCACCCCCCGCCACCGCCGCCCCAACCGCCTTCCCCCCCGTCCCCGGCTCCGGCGGCGCCGCCGCCGCCTCCGCCGCCGCCCTCACTCCACCCCCCACCAACCGCCGGGCCGCCGCCTCCCCCGGCCATCCCTCTAAGCCCGGCGGCAACCCGAACCCTAACCTGAACCCCACCTATACCCTAACCATCCATGGTGGCGCAGCGGCGGCGGCGCGGCGGCGGGAGAGGAGGAGGTCGCCGGAGGGGAGGAAGACGGAGGGGAGGAGGTCGCCGAAGGGGAGGAGGAGGATCGACTGAAACTATAGGTAAATTTCAGTCGACTGTTGATTAGAGTTTCCCAAATAAAAAAGAACGGAGAGAGTATTAAACTTCGTCACTGAAATACCTACCGTCAATCATGCGAGTTTTCTTGAAAAAACAATGGATCGCCAACCCAAAGCGCTCCTTCTCGGGCGACTCAGGACATCGGGTGTTGCTCCCCCAACCCTACCTTGTCAGGCCCCTCCTTGTGCGGGCACAGGATGGAGGCAACCAGGAAAGACGACGATTCCCGACGCGAGAGATGGTGCTAGGAGTAGCATTGCAGAATAAGAAGGCGATGGTGGCAGATGAACCATTGGGAGATCGGTTGCTCCTCGTCTCCCTCTCCTTCATCATATGTGGCCTAGGTGGGCCGAGCTAGAAAAAGACCAAGGTCCAACCTTGGCATCATAGGATCAGACGGTGTGAGGCCCGAATATGGCATTGTGGTGCTTGGGTAGTATGACAGCCGGAGAGGGTGTGCTCCAGGGGCACGAGATTGGTGGTGGCGATGCGATCCCTCTCCCTAAGATCTTCCTCTACGCGGCAGCACCATGCCCCTCTGCACCTCTAACAAGGTCGGTCGCATCACCGTTCCTCCTCTCTCTGCATGCGGTGTTTAGCATTTCTCCCTCGTTGGTGGAGCCATGACGGTGTGAGTTGAAGATCTTGGCTGCCCTATACCTGGTGGTCTCTCGTCGGGACGGTCTCCAGTGGGTCAGGCAAAAGCCCTACCCATTTGGGTTAGCAATATGATGCCACCCAGCTCTAGTCACCTCCTTGAAGGAGGCACTGTAGAAGATACTACCCTCATTCGAAGCTTTCTTGGGTGAAAATTTAGTTCGTGTGGATGGGCGGTGGTGGTGTGCAGGCTGCTTTTGTCAGTTGGCTGCTTGTTAGGGCTTTTTTATTATTGTCTCGTCATTGTTGTACTAGAAGTCTAGTGTGAGTCGGCCATATTGTCTTGTCATGTTGCCCTTTGAGTTGGGCGAGTTCTTCGGCCTTTGGCCAGGGTGGCAGCAGGGTTGCGTTGTGGATGTATCCTGCCTTGACTTACAAAGAAGAGAAATGCTTCCTGTCTCCTTAATTAATCATCAGCAGCAGCTCAGCGCCATAGATAATTCCACGATCGTGGCTTCATTAGCATTTGACCGCGGAGCAGCGACACAGCCTAACATGACACTAACATGATACTAGTACATTAATGAGATCAAGCGACAGGTACTCTGGCCTAACGCTGTCTCCTGACCACTCTGCATATCCAGGCAATTCTTGACAAGGAAAACACCTGCCACTCAACGTTTGCACTTTGCACAGATGCGTTTCGTGTCGTGCGTCGCGAGCGAAAGAAAGATCGGAGTAAAAAGATATCTCTGACTAGAGCGAATCCGCTGCGGTTTGCTTTCCCCCCTGCAGACGACGGTGAACGTGTGCGTGGCCGCGGCCGCGTGCTGAGCGGCATCATCGCTACGATATGATTTGTGATGAACGCCGGAAGTAAGGCATCGTTGCGCGTGGACAGATCATGAACAGCCAGAAGGGGGCAAAGGCCGCCGGCGACGATGTCGCGGCGGCGCCGCGAGGGCGCCCGAGCCGCTGGTGGCGCTCGCCGGCGGTAAGCTCTTGGCTAGTGGCTACACTGACTGACGTACGAGGACGAGCCGGCAGCGAAGTGCTCCATTCATCGCATCTCGTAGGCTAAGCTAGCTAGCTCACGATGAGTCGATGATGCATTTGCTAAACAATAACAGTTGAACTAGTCGATCTGTAGTGCGTGGTGCCAGTACTGCAAATGGAGTATATAGGGAAGGGTACATGCATGTCGAAATACGGTTTGGTTGTTGAAACCATCCGTATCGCAGTTTATCTCTCTCAGACGGTTCATGAACCATTTGTGTTTACACCGAAGCTTGATACACGCTTGGGTTAAGGCCTACCATCCTCGTTAGCGCATGAGGTAGGATTCAGAGCATGCCGGGTGATTTTATCCTGCAATCTGCAGAAAAATTGCGTTTTAAACGAATTGGATCTATAAAGGTTTCGACCTGAAACGCAAGAAAACAAAGCCATGTTGCCTATTTTTTTTTAGAACCCGACATGGACTTCTTCCGTTTAAGCTGATTCGACGCTTCCTTATTTTTTCTGCACAATCAACTTAAATCTTGCCTATTAGAACCGACCCGTAAGGGCTTAACAGGTATCAGCTTAACGGCTTAACGACTTATCTACGTTTTGAAAACACATATGCTTTGAGTTTTTTGAGTCCGTTTTTTCGTTGTTTTGAAGGGGGTCCTAACGCTTTAAAAAGAAAGTCAAACAAAATATATCCGAATCTCGAGTCTACCTCGAGAAGCTCTCGAAGTTCAGTCATTTCAGCCATTCAGCCGATCAGCCGTTTAGATCAGCTCAAAAGAACAGGGCCTTAAAGTCAATTTTATAAGCTTCTAGACTGATCGACTATTTTTAAATTTGGGTGTCAATAGTATGTAATATCTTACTCCGAACTGTTTGAATTCTTTACTCCGAACTGTTCGAAATCGTCTCTAGTGGTGATCTCGAGACTTTTGATGATGACGGTTCATGTAGCAGTGACAACCGGTACTCTTTAGGGATTTCACCTTAGTTGCTGTTTACAATAATTGCTTCATCTCCTGTACTTTTGAAGTGCGAGAATTCAGGCATAACAGATGCAATCAGTCATAAAAACAAAAAAGCAGACCATAATTCTAGGCATCCTGCACGCATAACCACAACACAGTGAGAGTGTAAGAGGAGGCTGATCGAGCACATGTCGGAAAAGCATAATTCATTCTATCGAGTACTGACAGGTTGACAGTGTTGCTACGCATTTTTCCCCTCTTAGATGGTGAGGATGTTGCAAATGGACTAACAGCAATTTGGGAGAAGTCACACACTGTGATTTCTATTAACAAGTGGCCTATAAATAGGCAAGATACAGGAGCGTCGAAGCGCTAAACTCGGATCATTAACAAACTTTCTAATGCACGTTACAAAGCACAAACGGCTGGGGAGGAAGTGGCCGTTGGCCAGATACAATTGCTAACAGATTGGCTATGTACGGGTAGATCCTCCTGACGACTCGGTACGTAGCGCAGCGAGCTGTTCGTTGACAGCCCCCCTCAGTCTGAGCGGGATCAGAGAGAACGTGAAGACTGCGACGAAAATCAAGAAACAAGGATGCTGGTAATCCCTTTGTAAAGATATCGGCAAACTGATGGGAGGAAGGAACGTGAAGAACCTTGACCTCGCCGAGTGAGACTTTATCCCGCACAAAATGAAGATCAATTTCAACATGCTTAGTCCTTTGATGCTGAACTGGATTGCTTGCAAGATAGGTAGCACTCACATTATCGCAATGAACCACAGTGGCTTTGGTTGGAGTATGATGAAGTTCAACCAGTAGTTGGCGTAGCCAGGTAGACTCGGCAACTGCATTTGCAACACCCCTATATTCAGCTTCGGCACTTGAACGAGACACTGTAGTTTGTCTTTTGGAAGACCAAGACAGCAGGTTATCTCCAAGAAACACACAATATCCAGACGTAGAGCGTCGAGTATCGGGGCAGCCAGCCCAATCCGCATCGGAATAAGCAACAAGATCATGGTTAGAAGAACGGAAAATCTGTAGACCAAGATGAGTGGTACCGCGTATGTAACGCAAAATTCGCTTGACAAAATTAAGATGAGAATCACGAGGAGCATGCATAAACATACATGCTTGATTCACGGCGTAGACTATGTCAGGACGAGTGAGTGTAAGATATTGAAGGGCACCAACGATGCTACGGTAGTGAGTAGGATCGGTGAGAAGAGTACCAGTAGAGGCGGACAGTTTGGATTTGGTGTCAACAGGAGTGACACACGGATTACTGGTGGACATGTTGGCACGATCAAGAATATCAAGAGCATATTGATGTTGAGAAAGAAAGAGACCAGAACTATTCCGAGTGACGGAAATACCAAGAAAATGGTGGAGAGGTCCTAAGTCAGTCATGGCAAATTCAGCACGGAGAAGAGTGATGATGTGAGAAAGAAAAGATGTGGAATTGGCAGTAAGTATGATATCATCGACATATAAAAGGAGATAAGCCATATTGCTGCCATGACGAGAAATAAAGAGAGAAGAGTCAGCCCGGGAAGAGGTGAAACCAATCTGATGAAGAAAGGCTGTGAACCGAAGAAACCAGGTGCGCGGAGCTTGTTTAAGACCATAGAGAGATTTATTAAGACGGCAGATGTGATTTGGTTTGGAAGAATCAACAAAACCGGAGGGTTGTTGACAATAAACAGTTTCAGAGAGAGAGCCATGAAGAAAGGCATTTTGGACATCGAGCTGGTGAATGGGCCAAGACTGAGTAGTAGCAATAGCAAGGACAACGCGAATAGTAGGTGATTTTACGACGGGACTAAAAGTTTCATCCAAATCAACCCCAGGCTGTTGAGTAAATCCGCGAACTACCCATCGAGCTTTGTAGCGAGAAAGGGATCCATCAGAGTTATATTTGTGGCGAAAAATCCACTTACCGGTGACGATATTGACACCGGATGGCGGAGGAACTAGAGTCCATGTATTGTTCCGCATAAGGGCTTGGTACTCAGCGTTCATAGCATGGTGCCAATTGGGATCCTTAAGTGCAGAACGATAGTTAGAGGGAATAGGAGAGATTGTGGTGGTAGAAAGATTGAAGATGCGCTTGGGAAAGGAGAGACCAGATTTCGATCTTGTTTGCATTGGATGTTCAGAACAAATGGGCTGAGGAGAGGAAGCTGCAGAGGGCGATGAAGGCATTGGAACAGCAGAAACACTCGGTGAGTGCACAGGTGATGACACATCGATGGGCCGAGTAGGGGAATGCGCAGGAATAGACGAAGGGCTAACGAGTGGAGTGGTTGGCGCAGAATGTGGCATGATGGAAGTGTTTACTGATGTTGACAAGGCAGGTGGCATGGACACTGGATCTAATAAGGATTGACTAGGATGGTCTGCGGAATTTGATGAGCATCTGAAATGAACAGGAGAAATGGCAAAAGGGAATGTAGTTTCATCAAAAACTACATGGCGAGAAGTAATAATCTTGCGGGTGGAGAGATTGTAGCATCTATAACCTTTATGTTCAGAGGGGTATCCTAAGAAAACACACTGAGCAGAACGAGGTGCAAGCTTGTGATCAGTAGTGGCGAGAAGATTGGGATAGCAGAGACACCCAAAGACACGAAGATGATCGTAAAGAGGCAAAGTGCCAAATAGCATGCGATAGGGTGTGTGAAAGTTGATAGGTTGGGATGGTCGTCTGTTAAGAAGGTAAGTAGCAGTATGAAGTGCCTCAACCCAAAAAGAAGGAGGCATATGAGCATGAGAAAGCAGAGTACGAACAACATCGTTTGTAGTGCGAATTGCTCGCTCAGCCTTCCCATTTTGTGGTGAAGTATGTGGACAAGAGAAACGTAGAGAAGTGCCATGAGAACCAAAGTAGGATTTAAGAGCAGAATTGTCAAATTCTCCACCGTTATCACATTGAATGCTTTGAATAGGAAGAAAGAATTGGGTTTGAGCCATGGCATGAAAATTGCGCAAGATTGAAAAGGTTTCAGATTTATGGCGAATAGGATATGTCCACATATAATGAGAGAAGTCATCCACAATAATGAGATAATATTTAAAACCAGATAGACTAACAATGGGCGAAGTTCAAAGATCACAATGAATTAATTGGAAGGGAAAATATGTTATTGAATCTGAACGATGAAAGGGTTGGCGAGTGTGTCGCCCTAACTGACAAGCCTCACAGACTGCAGAGGCGGATGAATTATTACAAGTAATAGCAGAATTGGAAACTAAACGAAACAAAGATTGCCGTCCTGGATGGCCGAGGCGCTGGTGCCAAATGTCTGTAGGAATGGAGGATGCCGTGAGAGCATGATGGCGCAGGGGGAGTGTGTAGAGGTCGCCGGCTTTACTGGATCTCAGGAGGACGTTCCGAGAACGAAGATCCTTCACCGAAAAACCAAGGGGATCAAATTCAATTGAGCAATTATTGTCATTAGTGAATTTCCTAACTGATATCAGATTCTTGATGATAGATGGAGAATGCAGCACATTTGATAAATAAAATGAAGAAGAGGGAGTGTGAAGGTGAGTGTTACCAGTGCCATGAACTGGAAGAAGAGATCCATTTCCAACAATAATATTGGAAGATGAGGAAGGAGTGAGATAAGAAGATAGATTACCATGATCATTTGTCATGTGGGAAGTTGCGCCGGTGTCCAAGACCCAGTCGGATGCACTCGGTGGCTGCCCGTAGGAGGTGCTGTGAAGAGCTTGGAGAAGACCGCTGGTGTCCCATGGTGTGCCTGCTGGCGCTGTCACTGCAGGAGGAGCAGGGGTGTATGCAGGATAAGCCTGGCCATGAATAGCGTAGGAGCCGAGTCCACCACCGTTGAAACCTCCGGACGGTGGGCGTGCTCCAAGTACACCAGGACCAGTGGCGCCCGTGTACGGTGGACGCCAGTACATATGCGGTGAAGATGGTGCAGGAGGTCGTCCATTGTAGTGGAAGCTGAAGGAACCGCCACCACGATTGCCGTTGAAGCGTCCGCCACCGTGTGCGTTGAGCGAAGGAGCACAGATTGCATGCTTGTCAAAAGATTTTCGTGTTCCTGTTTCCGCCCTCAATTATGCTTAAAGATTCATGCAAGGAGTATTTTCCATTGAAGGAATGCAGATATATCTGTGCATGTACTGCAGTCTGCAGGTTGTCCGTTACTCCCTCCTTTTTTTTATTTGACATCTTTAACTTTTGAACACGTATTTAACCATTCGTTTTATACAAAACTTTAGTGCAAACATGCAAAAATATAAGTCATGCTCAAAATACCTTTAGTGATGAAACAAATCGCATCAAAATAAATGAGATTTACATATTTTTCTGAATAAAACAAATGGTCAAAGGCATGTTCAAAAGTCAAAAGAGTTAAATAAAAAGAACGGAGAGAGTATTAAACTTCGTCACCGAAATGCTTACCGTCAATCATGTGAGTTTTCTTGAAAAAAAATATATTGATACCAACCCCAAGCGCTCCTTCTCGGGCGACGGGTGTTCGCTCCTCCAACCCTACCTTGTCATGCCCCTCATTGCGCGGGCACAAGATGGAGGCAACCAGGAAAGGCGACGATTCCCGACGCGAGAGACGGTGCTAGGAGCAGCATTGCAGAATAAGAAGGCGACGATGGCAGACGAACCATTGGGATATCGGTCGCTCCTCGTCTCCCTCTCCTTCGTCATATGTGGCCTAGGTGGGCCAAGCTAGAAAAAGACCAAGGTCCAACCTTGGCATCATAGGATCAGACGGTGTGAGGCCCGGATATGGCGTTGTGGTGCTTGGGTAGTATGACAGCAGAAGAGGGTGTGCTCCAGGGGCATGAGATTGGTGGCGGCGACGCGACCCCTCTCCCTAAGATCTTCTCTACGCGGCGTCACCATGCCCCTCTGCACCACTAACAAGGTCAATCGCATCACCGTTCCTCCCCTCTCTGCATCCGGTGTTTAGCATTTCTCCCTCGTTGGTGGAGCCATGGCGGCGTGAGTCGGAGATCTTGGCTTCATGCCATGTACCTGGTGGTCTCTCGTCGAGACGGTCTCCGATGGGTCGGGCAAAAGCCCTACCCATTTGGGTTAGCAATATGATGCCACCCAGCTCTAGTCACCTCCTTGAAGGAGGCATTGTAGAAGATGCTACCCTCCTTCGAAGCTTTCTCGGGTGAAAATTTAGTTCGTGTGGATGGGCGGTGGTGGTGTGCAGGCTGCTTTTGTCAGTTGGCTGCTTGTTAGGGCTTTTTTTTATTATTGTCTCGTCGTTGTTATACTAGAAGTCTAGTGTGAGTCGGCCATATTGTCTTGTCGTGTTGCCCTTTGAGTTGGGCGAGTTCTTCAGCCCAGGGTGGCAGCAGGGTTGTGTTGTGGATGTATCCTGTGATTCGGGTTTTTTTTCCTTATATTATACTCTTTCTAGTGAAATTGGATTAAAATCCCCCCTTTTTTTTTAGTAAAAGAAATGCTTACCGCTTTGACTTACAATGAAGAGAAATGCTTCCTGTCTCCTTAATCATCATCATCAGCTCAGCGCCATGGATAATTCCACGATCGTGGCTTCATTAGCATTTGACCGCGGAGCTGCGACACAGCCTAACATGACACTAACGTGATAGTACATTAATGAGATCAAGCGACAGGTACCCAGGCCTAAACGCTGTCTCCTGACCACTCTGCATATCCAGGCAATTCTTGACAAGGAAAACACCTGCCACTCAACGTTTGCACTTTGCACAGATGCGTTTCGTGTCGTGCGTCGCGAGCGAAAGAAAGATCGGAGTAAAAAGATATCTCTGACTAGAGCGAATCCGCTGCGGTTTGCTTTCCCCCCTGCAGACGACGGTGAACGTGTGCGTGGCCGCGGCCGCGTGCTGAGCGGCATCATCGCTACGATATGATTTGTGATGAACGCCGGAAGTAAGGCATCGTTGCGCGTGGACAGATCATGAACAGCCGGAAGGGGGCAAAGGCCGCTGGCGACGATGTCGCGGCGGCGCCGCCAGGGCGCCCGAGCCGCTGGTGGCGCACGCCGGCGGTAAGCTCTTGGCTAGTGGCTACACTGACTGACGTACGAGGACGAGCCGGCAGCGAAGTGCTCCATTCATCTCATCTCGTAGGCTAAGCTAGCTGGCTCACGATGAGTCGATGATGCATTTGCTAAACAATAACAGTTGAACCAGTCGATCTGTAGTGCGTGGTGCCAGTACTGCAAATGGAGTATACTAGGACGATCCGCGCGCCCGCGGCGCGCCGTAGGTAAGTTTTTTTATTTATATGCTTTGCAGGTAATATGATTAATATTGTTGGTTATGTGATAAATTAAATAGTTAGATAGGGTTTAGGGTTTAGGCAAACAGGATCATGGATTTGGCATAACATGATATTTTCATATATCTTGATACTATGCACAACAATTGTATCTCTCTCCATGGTATAATTACATTCGGTACACAGTTTCCTCACCCAGATGAGGACAATAGCTCAGTAGTTCTAAATATTACTTACAGATTTTCCCCCTCATTCCATTTCCCCCCATCACACAATAATTGAGGATTAAAACCTTAAATCACATTCATCTTAAAATGCCTCTACCTCTTGACCCTTTTGATTGCGAAGGAATAGCCAACCAATAACTACTACTCGAGGACAAAGGGAGCTATAAGAATAATTGGCCACCAGGATAAGCAGAAAAAAATTATTGCTCATCCTATCATGTAGAAAAGGATTTCCATATGCCCTTGCAAAATTTGACTGCAGAACCAGCGGTAAAGGTGCACATGATAGCAGCAAGTAAAACCAGTAAAGAGATGGAAATTAGTCCTACATCTCTTCTCCTAACCTGAATAACTGGGTTGCTTGATTCTCCATTTGCAACTGGTTGTGACCTGAAGCTACAAATGTGTTGTAATGTTCTGTTAAGAACAGTGTTTTCAGCAGCCATAGCTGGGCTGCTAGGTATGGAATCAAGTAATGCTGATAAAGCAGCATTGAACCATGATTGTGAAGCAATTGAACTCCGATTAGGTTGTTCCTCACTCACTTTATGAATATTGGTAGTGCCTGCAATGTTCAGAAGTAATAGGATCAGGTATTGGACAATTTATTTCTGAAAGAATCTTAAGCTGATCACACGAAGAACATGCAAAGTAAAAAAAATTAAGAACCTGATGCATGTGAGGGCAAGAGAATATGGTTATCCTTTGTATGGCTCCGCACATTAAGAACGGCTTGATTGAGTGTGCACAATTTATTTGTATACTGAAATCCCTGATAATGGATTCCACTATTACGAAAACCAACATATTGGTTTTCAGAAACCTCTCCGACCGTGTCAAATGAATCTAGCTTACTTTTATAGAAACAAACATTGGAAGCAATCTAGCCTCTCCGGCTGTGTCAAATTGGTGTCAAATGATAACATGACCAACAATGAGATTGTCTCCGGCTCTCTGGACTGGTTAAAAGCTTTCAGAAACAAACATATATAGTCTTAGCCTCCTAACAATCTGAAGCGTTATCCAAAAAAAGCAAGAAGAGAAGGATCTCCATAGATTAATAGGAAAGGCCATGTCCTATACTCGTAGTAGCGAAATCATCAAACAAACAAAGAAAATCCCTTTAAAACAGCTTTTTCCCCCTTATGCAGCCGCCTAGCAATCTGTCTGACTCACAAGAAAACGAACCGCAGTCTGCAGACACCGATTCATTCATGCATGCCGTAGGCAATGAGGTGAAAGAAGAGCAGGTTCAAAAAATGAGTTGAGCAGAATTTATCAAACAAATAATAACTTGTTCATCCAAGAACATATATATCATATAATATAGACCCACTAATGCATCACCCCTATGGCGGTATTTGGGACCGTACATTATAAACTAATAACAGAACCAATCATAAATATGCGAGCATTTGGATATGGTGATTGCATGGGGGGGCTTGCATGATCACGAAAGGTAACAAAAAAACTGTAGCCATTAACCAAATCTGCTTCACCTATTAATCAAGGGGGAGACACCTAAAAGTTCAAGCATGTAATCCTTTTCCTAGGTACTATAAACAATTAGATAGTGTTGATGAATAAGAACAGTGGCAAACACTATCTCTCACCAACGAACCTAATTGTAGGCGGTGTTTTGCTGTCCTAATGGAAAATAACATCTCTCTTTTATATTATGCACAACACAACAATGTAAGCACTAACGATGTCCAGAAATAAGTATAGGGCATAGTAAAAGTCTTAACTCTAAGATTTCATAAGATTCCATACAAGATGGATTTTTTTTAAAAAAACTGGCTTTTCTAGCAGCAGCTGAACTGACTGAGTACGATGCATAAGAACATAGTCTGCAAACTAATTTCACATAGAAGTGGCAATAGGGGAAAAAAAATAACTCCTTCAATTTTTTATTTAGATTAGTCGGTTCTTAAAAGGTCACTGACAGGATGAGATTGAGAGGTGATGGCTTCAGATGGCCTAATGCAAGCAGCAAGTTGATACACACTCCCAAATAAAAACAGTATTCTACATACTTAGATGTGCTATGTGCATGCTAACAAAATTTAAATCTTCCTTTCAAAGGACACCTGACTATTGGATAAATTAACTAAGATGCGTTGACTCTGTGAGAATGTATAAAAAAACATACAAAAATTGTGAAGTAAACTTTAATAAGCAGTTTGTTAGGCAAGCATTAAACAAATTTTTCCATAGCTTGATGTCCTCTAAAAAAACATAATATTTATGCTTGATAGATGTGCTTACAAAATTAGTTGGAATCTATGAGAGCATCTGAGCTGATGATGCTGTAATTACACCTCTCCGTCTTACCCTCTTAACAACAGGCTGGAAACAGTTAAAAAATCCAAAGGAATCAGCAAGAAACATAACAAAAAGAATGGAGCAGGCGAACCTCCACAATTAAACATGTAAAAGGTTGGAATGCCATCACATTATGTAAGAATTATTACACAATGATAAAGACAGAGTAAAATGTATGCTGGCCAATGGAGAAAGCATGTCCGAGCAGTAGTAATAAGATAAAAAGAGAACAAACCGAAGAAGACCCGGTGTATGAACTAAAATAATCACATCAATTTGCTTAATCTCATACAGGCTGTCTTAGCTGAAGAATTAGTCCCGCTATAAACAAAAAAAAGGTTAGACTATCTAAAGTCTAAAAAATGGCAGGACAAACTTTGATGATGTTGTAATTATACCTCTCCGTCTCACCCTCTTAACAACAGGCTGCAAACAGTTAAAGAAATCCAAGGGAAACAGTAAGAGACATAACAGAGGAATAGGTACTGAAGCAATCAAGCATGAAAGTATCATGACCTGCGCATATGAAGTTATAAACTTCTTGGATGTGGCTACCTAATTAAAATTATTTCTACTACTTCCCAAACAAAAACCTGCCAGGATCAATTGATTTTGGCCAACCATGTTTTAATGAGCAACTGAAGCCTATCTAATACTGAAAACAGCACCACAATATTATTAGATACCACATTCTGTGGGCGTGACTTTTTCTTATGCAAGCTGTATATATGCAACCACACCTTTACCTAAATGGTGATCATAGAAAAAGAAAACAGCAGGAGCAATACAATATGTTCACAGCATTAGAAAAGGAATCTGTAAATAGCACTTAAATGCTGACCTCTATCAATCTTATTTCTTTTTTAATGCCTTTACTTGAAGGCAATTGAGTCTATTTAGTTACCAGCCCTTGAGTTTAAACTGTTTTGAAGACCTGTTCTATAAGCCTGTTATTTACACTCTTAGTTACCTTCCTATATCCTAGTCAAGACCCCAACGTTTTTTGGCATCCCCAGGTTTCAATGCTAAGGATGAAGTAGCAGTAACATTTAATTTGCACTAATAGAAAATGAAATATATTTCAGTCTTACCTTCCTAGCTCTTACTGATAGAAACATTCACATTAATTGTTGTATGATCATACGAAAAAAGCACCGAAACACCATGGAACTGCTACATTGATCTGCAGAGTGTTGGGAAAATATTTAATATGGAATTCCGCTACAAAATAAGCTGAACAAACCGATTTTTCGATAGGAAATTAAGGCACCATCTGACCTCATGGATCAATAAAAACCGGCATGGGGAGGGAGGAAAACCGACAAGGGGAGCAAACAATGGTGGCCAAAATCGGCTGCAGGCACGGGGACGGAGGAGCAAAAGGTGAGCCAAGACCGACATGGGGAGGGAGGAGTGGTACCAACGGAGAAGGGGACGTGGTGCCGGTCGGAGCACGGAGGTCGGCGGTTAGGGTTACGGCCGCCCCGAGGATCGCCATCGCCGGATCTGAACTTCTTAGGGCCCACTGTCGGCAGATCCGGCCTCCGTACGAAGGCACGGCGTGGCCAGATCCAACAACCCGGAGGCAGCGCCGAAGAACAGGGCGGCCGGCGATGCGGTCAATCGATGTGTGGAGGCACAACAGCGAAAGAGGGGAAGCTGCTGTGTGGGGATGCGTGGAGACCAGGGCACGGAGGAGAAACCGAGGGAGATTCAGGGATGAGAGAACGATGGCGACGAAGAAGCGAGAGAGCAGCAGCGGCAGGGCGAAACAGCAAAGAGGGTGAACGACTCAGAGGCGTCGGATGCGAGCCACGCGCGCGAGCCGATGGCGCCGAAGGGCGGGCTGGGGCCAGCGAACTGGACGTCGACGCGTGGCCATGGACGCGTGGCACGCCAGCAGCAGCAACGCTAGCGCGTTGTATATAAGATAAGATAAGATAAGATATAAGATAAGATAAGATAAGATAGGGAAGGGTACATGTCGAAATACGGTTTGTTCGTTGAAACCATCCGTATCACAGTTTATCTCAGACGGTTCATGAACCATATGTGTTTGCACCGAATTAGCTTGATACACGCTTGGGTTAAGGCCTACTATCCTCGTTAGCGCAGGAGGTAGGATTCAGAGCATGCCGGGTGATTTTATCCTGCAATCTGCAGAAAAATTGCGTTTTGATCTATAAAGGTTTCGTCCTGAAACGCAAGAAAACAAAGCCATGTTGCCTATTTTTTTTAGAACCCGACATGGACTTCTTCCGTTTAAGCTGATTCGACGCTTCCTCGTTTTTCTGCACAATCAACTTAAATCTTGCCAATTAGAACCGACCCGACCCATATGTCCTAGGAACTTAAAAGACTTAAAGTCAATTTTATAAGCTTCTAGACTGATCAACTATTTTTAAATTTGGGTGTCAATAGTATGTAATATCTTACTCCGAACTGTTTGAATTCTTTACTCCGAACTGTTCGAAATCGTCTCTAGTGGTGATCTCGAGACTTTTGATGATGACGGTTCATGTAGCAGTGACAACCGGTACTCTTTAGGGATTTCACCTTAGTTGCTGTTTACAATAATTGCTTCATCTCCTGTACTTTTGAAGTGCGAGAATTCAGGCATAACAGATGCAATCAGTCATAAAAACAAAAAAGCAGACCATAATTCTAGGCATCCTGCACGCATAACCACAACACAGTGAGAGTGTAAGAGGAGGCTGATCGAGCACATGTCGGAAAAGCACAATTCATTCCATCAAGTACTGACAGGTTGACAGTGTTCCTACGCATTTTTTCCCCCTCTTATTAGAGGGTGAGGATGTCACGGTCACCCAAGTTAAGGATCGGTGATGGGAAGAGGGACAATAAATTCTTTTAAATAATGCGAAAAGTTTTAGGCCTTGTTCTTTACAGCGTATTGTTGCGTTTGCGTATCACTGTAGCAAATTTGAGAGCCCTCAAAATGAGATCTAAAGATTATAAAAAAAATAATTAAAAATAGTTTTAGAATCTTTGGAACGACTACTAAAAGTCACGAAAAAAATCATCGCAAAATATGACAACATATAGGCTATATAAAAATAACAAAATTTGCTACAGTAATACGCAGCGATACAATACGCTGAAAAGAACAAGGCCTAAAGTCTCGGTGTCGCATACGTATACGGTCAACAAAAAGTCCGACAAATCTCAAGTAGAGTACTCAAAATAAAAATACATACAAAAGTACGACGAAAAATTTAACTCTCAGAGATGCTATTATTAAATCTTCAACCATTCTTAAAGAAGAACATTATGGCCGCAACCTCCAAATGTAAAGACATGCTTTCATAATCTCCCTATTCTCCTTTCACAGCAATGCACGTTGCCAACCAATAGACTTCCCAATAAATAACATGGAAAAAAAGGAAAAAAAATCCTTTCTTTTTGTCAAAAACAACTGTTGTAGCATGGGACACCCACCTCCTACGAATCAATGAGAGAAGCGAACCAACCTGCGAAGATGGAGGAGATGCATGACCAAAGAGAGCCTCGCTCCCTCCAGGCGAAGCAACGGCGGACCAAGGGGCGTACCCCAAAGGGGAGCTTCGCTTCCCCCAGGCGAAGCGAGGCGTATCAGGAAGCACTCCGCGCGAGGCCAGGAGAGCCTAAGTCCAAGTCGCGAAGCAAAGACGGTTGCGTGGGAGCCAAGAAGGCTAGGGGACAGCAAGTACGGCCTGCCGGATCATTAACAAACTTTCTAATGCACGTTACAAAGCACAAACGGCTGGGGAGGAAGTGGCCGTTGGCCAGATACAATTGCTAACAGATTGGCTATGTACGGGTAGATCCTCCTGACGACTCGGTAGCGCAGCGAGCTGTTCGTTGACAGATGTCACGTTCACCCAAGTTAAGGAGCGGTGATGGGAAGAGGGACAATAAAATCTTTTAAATAATGCGAAAAGTTTTAGTCTCTGTGTCACATACGCATACGGTCAACAAAAAGTCCGACAAATCTCACGTAGAGTACTAAAAATAAAAAATACATACAAAAGTATGACGAAAAATTAACTCCGACAAACCATTCTTGAAGAAGATCGTTATGACCGCAACCTCCAATGTAAAGACATGCGTTCATAATCTCCTTGTTCTCCTTTTACAGCAATGCATGTTGCCAACCAATAGACTTCCCAATAAATAACATGGAAAAAAAGAATATCCTTTCTTTTTGTCAAAAACAACATTATTTTGGCAAAACCATATAGCCCAAAGAACAGCTGATGCACCGATCAAAACATTTTTCTTCTGCATTAAAACCATTCATGATAGCCAACCCAATCATTCAAGAAACATCCAACCCAATCATTCAAGAAACATTATAAGGAGGTTGTAACTTAATAGCTATATGGATTAAACGTCATGCAGCCCTTGCAAACTTGCACTAAAAAAGGTGTTGAATTGATTCAGTGTTGGAATGAAAGCTACATTTTGGCTTCCTATCAATTTCGTTTTGCAAGAGTGTCTTTTGTTAGAATAACACCTCCGCCTAAGTACCAAAGAAAAATCTTTATCTAAAGGGAGACTCGAATTTTCCATAAAAGTTTATGCGGCTGAGGCCGGATCCGGTGGCCTAGAGGGCAGCTAACCTCCATGCGGGTGGCGGTCGTTTGTGGAAGCTTTTCAATAGAGGCCGCATCGTTGTGCATTACCGCCTCTATTCATCACAGTGCGATGTGTGAGAGGTGGCGTTGCTGTGGTGACGCGACTTCTGGAGCAGTGGCGGCATACTCCCCCAATTTTACCCTTTCCCTTCTTTTCTCTACCCTCCTCCTGCTCTCCCTTCCTCCCGTTCCCACTATGCCTTCATTGGCGTGGTGGTCAGATCGGTAACACCCTGCTTCGAATGCTACTAACTCTACCATATACTTTGAATTTCGACAGTCTCTCCTGTAGACCTAGACATTCACGAAAGTCAATTGATATCATAAGATCATATAGCCATTATCCTGTAGACCTAGACAAAAAAATAAAAAGGGCTCTGGCTATTTATCCTTCCATTTTTTTGGAAGGGGAGAGCAATTAGGTATCAATGCATACGCCGACGACTCTAGAAACATCCTAGAAAAATGCGACACACAGAGCACTCTGGTGGGTAGTGCTGCCACTGCATACTCTACCACTAGACCAAAGCCTGGTCCGTATTTCTCCTCCCATTTAATGCTTCAGGTCCTCTTCGGTAGCTCGTTTTGTTGCGGTTTGTTGCGTTTTTGTTGACCACGATGTGACTCCTCTCCCCATCAAGCCAACGCGCGTTTGTGCAGACAGAACCAACGCGTTTTGTCAACGAAAACTGAATAGAACCATGATAAACGAGCTACCGAACAGGGCCTCAAAGGTTTCCATGGGATTGTTTATTGCTCGAGAATACCGTATTTGGCTTTTTTTTCAATATCTGTGTCATTGTCGTTGATTTCCGTGATTAGACCATCTCCAACGGTGTCTCTTCACCTCTTATTTTCTCTTCGCGAAGAGATTTTGGTTCTCTTTGAAGCTCCAATGGATTCTCTTCACCGTTCTCTTCGTGAAGAGATTTCTCCCTTCATTCTCCTTAGACCATCTCCAACCGAGTCTCTTCCCGGTGCCCATTCCCTTCGCGATGGAAAAAACCCCGGGACGAGACCGGCGACGGCGCTCCAACGGAGTCCCTTCCCGGAAGCAAATCGCGTCGCGTCGGAGAGAGAAACCCTTCGCGGAGGGATCCTCTCTCCATTCCCTTCGTGCGCGAGGTTGCCCATTGGGAGGAACGACCGGTGAGTCGCGCGCTAGGGCGGAAGGTGGAAAAGGGCAAGGGCTCGCCCACACGCTGGGGTCTGGTCGCCCGCCTGACGTGTGGGGCCCTCGCCTGGCTCCTGAGGGGCTCGCCCACACGCTGGGGTCTGGTCGCCCGCCTGACGTGTGGGGCCCTCGCCTGGCTCCTGAGGGGCTCGCCCACACGCTGGGGTCTGGTCGCCCGCCTGACGTGTGGGGCCCTCGCCTGGCTTTCCTTCGGACTCTTTATACCCCGGTATTTATTATACCGACAAATTTATCCTTCCTAAGAAGACCCCAAGGAACAATTAGGCATCAATGCATATGCCCATCAATGCATATGCCGACGACTCTAGAAAAATCCTAAAAAATTATCCTTTCTAAGAAGACCCCCAAGGGACAGCAATTAGGCATCAATAAATCCAGAAAAATGCGACACACATAACCAAATATGAGGTTTGAACTCTAGTGGGTACTGCCACTGCATACTTTACCACTAGACCAAAGCCTGGTCCGCATTTCTCCTCCCATTTAATACTTCAAGCGTTTCCATGGGATAGATTATTGCTCGCGAATACCGTATTTGGCTTCTTTTTTTTTTTTTCAATATCTGTGTCGTTGTCGTTGATTTCCGTGATTTCTATATCCGTCACCGCCAGTGACTATCGTGAATTACGACGGTTTCTAACACAAATTACTGCCGCGGGCGTGTGCACTTGTGGCTTGATCATACGTATGCGTGTATGCGCGCTACATTAACTGACGCGCTGCTTCCGCTTCGGCGACCTTGCCGGGCAGTTGAGAAGCGAACAAAGATGGACAGATGGAGTGCACCGTGCAGATGCAGGGGACGGTTGAAAGCAATTAACCTCGAGATGGTTTTATCGGTGGTTTTATATGTCAATTCTTTTTTTTTTTTGGGATATGTCATTCTATTTGGCATGAGTACATAACACTCCCACAAAAATATTGAAAAATTCAGTAAACCATTTAATCACAAAAAAATATCGAAACATTCAATTTCCTGAAAATGTAGTAGGTTTAGAATACCACGACTACATTTTCATGTAATTGTTTGAAAAGAAATCAAATATATTATTTTATGGTTTATGACATTTACTGGATTTCCCTTCTCGGGAATACGAGGGAGTATGGTGGACTTGTCCCAACAATTAGAAACGCCAATACCGTTGTTGTAAGGAATTGTTTGCTCCTGTTTTTATAGTTGAACTAATTAATTATTTGCTTTGGTTCTTATCGTTGAAAGGTAAATAGATTTTTTTAAAATAATTTATGGGTTTATTTGAACTTTTATGACAGTTTTCTGGTAAAAAGACTTTTTCTCTATTTATTCATTACTCCCATTTAATATTTCAAAGATTTTCATGTAGACTTATTGCGGAGATATACTCAACATATTTCTTAGCATATTATTTAATACTTGGAGGTTAGGATTTCCTTTGGGATAATAATCAATTCTTCCGAGTTTTCTCTAAACTGATTTAGTACTTTAGGATGAACTATCGAAACACATGCACATAAATACATGGGCCTATTACATAACTCTAGAACATTTGCATAATCTTTGGAATTAGTGGTCAAAAGAATAGAAGTTGTATTTCGAAGATCATGTTAATATCTTAAACACTATTTTTGTGACCTAGAGGGAGTATATATGTGAAGTGACGGTTTTGCTCAAAGTAGCCGCCTGCGCTTGAGCAAAATCCTATCTGGATTGGCCCGTCGCCACTGTCGTCTTCTTCAGCTTCGGTTTTCAGCATTGTCGTGAGGTTCAAATTCGGCTTTAGGGAAGTCGGGAGGTGGTGGCTCAACGGTGGGGATGAATCGTGGTGGGGGTGGCGAGGTGCCGGCAACGATGTCAAAGCCGTGGGGGTGGTCGAAGGTGGCCGGGCGACGGAGGCGGGAGGATTGACTTTGGTGGTCGGAATTAGTGTGTGTGGTAATGGGAGGAACCAGTGGGGCATGCATGGTGTGATGAGGCAACAAGGTGTCTAGCTAGGTGGGTCGATGGCGGTGGTAGCTAGTGGTAGTCTAGTCGAGCCGTTGAGGTGCACGAAGCAATCCGAGAAAGAGGTGAAGGTGATCACCAGAGAAGATGGAGGCGGAGAAGGGGTAGACGTAATTGCTTACGCCACAACCGGTTCTGTGAAGTAAATATTATCAAAGTATTAATCTCGCTCCCTCATATCTTTTAGATTTATTACAATGAATATAGGATTTGCAACATATTACAAGCTAGCACCCGTTACCCATATATTAATTGATTGCAATGGTACATACATGGAATAAGTACTCTCATTTGTAGCGCACAGTGCAGGTACAGGTGATAGTTGAAAGCTAGACGGGTGCAATACTGCAATGGCTATAGCTCCCGCGCGGCGCTGCAATCTGGCAAGCACTTCTCCTCCTCCACGCGACACGGCTGCATCTTGGCATGTCACTGTTGACGTGGGTGTGGCTGCGTACAGCCAAGCCTCCGCAGGCCGCAGCGCCGTAGGCCGCGGGTATAAATAGGGAGGCAGGAGGCAGCAGCTCAGAGTGAGCCACACCCATTGCAGCCACACTGACAAGCGACAATGGGGGGAAGCAGCAAGAAACGTGGTATGTGCGGAAGTAGAGATCACTAGATCAGGGACTATGATTAACTTGATAATTAACTACTGCACGATCTACTACATCACACATGCATTCTTGGCTCTTTGATTATGTTGGTTCATTTTGCTGTTGGTTTTGGGTCATTTGGATTGAACAGGTAGCAAGAAGGCGGCGCCGCCGGAAGCGGGAGCGCCGGAGGCGAGCAGCGGGCTGCCGATGGCGAACGTGGTGCGCCTGATGAGGCAGGTACTGCCGCAGAACTTCAAGATTGCCACGCCCGCCAAGAAGCTCACCCACGACTGCGCCGTCGAGTTCGTCGGGTTCGTCAGCGGCGAGGCGGCGGAGCGCGCCAGGGCGGAGCACCGCCGCACCATGGCGCCGGAGGACTTCACCTGGTCCTTCCAGAAACTCGGCTTCGACAGCTACGTCGAGCCCATGACCTCCTACCTCCACGGCTACCGCGCGTTCGAGGACGCCGGCGGGAGCGGCGGCGCCGTCGCGGCGGCGAGGCCCAGGCCGGCGCCGGCGTCTCCTGGCGAGCCGGCGTTTACCGAGGAGGAGATGCATTTCCTCCACTCCGTGATTCCTCCGCTGCCGAACGAAGACGATGGCGCCGACGGCTCGTCGGCCCAGGCGCCGCCGTCTGCCCCGCACGGCGGCCGTGGCTACGATGGAAGCATGTAACAGGTCAAATCTGTTGCATGTATGTCGCAGATGGTGGCAACGACACAGCGTTTTTTATCGAATAAAAAGTGTCTAGCTGTGTGCCCTGTCTGTATATGACGATCCCTTTCATGGATCATGGAAGAAATGAAGTTATAATAAAGTTTAATTTCCGTTATGACGAATAGACATGTCAATCTTTGGAGGTGGTGGCTTTCATTTTCTTCACCAATTATGGCTAGAGATATATCCATAGATTATGTTCCGACGAAATAATCCTTCGTAAGCTGAAATTTGATGGGCTTAAGTCGATTTGGTGGTGTGTGTGTGAACTTAGTTGTATCCAGGCGTAGAGATCTGGATTTTATTTTACTATCTAAACAACTACCATTTTAAAAAAAAGTGCCGATTTAGTCCCTCAACTATACCCGCTGAACCACTTTAGTGCTTAAACCTCAATACCAGACTTGTGATGTCACTCATATAGCAAAATCGGGCTTGACTGATCCTTTGACCAGTCAAACAGCATACCCGCTGACCCACTTTAGTCCTTAAACCTCAATACCGGACTTGTGAGGTCACTCATGTAGCAAAACCGGGCTTGACCGATCCTTTGACAGTCAAAACAGCGGTATTAATGTTTTCTTGCCAACATGACACCCGCATGTGCAATTTTAGCACACATATATGGTGAACCCATGGACTGCAATGTCATTGCCTCATTATTTATCCCTTCAACTCTGTACTCTTAAAAAAAATCTCTCGATCTCTAAAAAAAAGAGATTTGAGAGAGAAAGTGAGAGATAAGGCAATGAGATGGATGCCACGTGGCCATCAAGTCAGCAAAAATCCTACATGAATGCCACACAAGCAAAAAAACCTAAAACCATCCACTGACCTGATCAAAGGACTAATTTGGTCCGGTTTTACTACATGAGAGGCCTCACAAGTCCAGTATTGAGGTTTAGGGACCAAAGTGGTTGAGCGGACATAGTTGAGGAACCAAATTGACACTTTTTCCGCCATTTTGTTCTTATATTGATGCAAATCAAGTGAGAAATTTTATTATCTATTCTAACTTTGCCTTTTGGCACTCGATGTGCGAAAGTAGAGTCCACATAGGTGATTTCTCCCCCCTCTCTACCACTAACAACATCGCTGCTTGTGAGCTGAGTTTGCCTCCTAGGCTCCCACTGCTCTCGTCATCGGGTAAGTCCTCTAGGGCTCAACATGTCCCCAAGTCTTAGAGAAAGATTGGGCCAATGAAGGAATATTTGTGGGCCATGTCAGTGTGGGGCAACAACACATTGATGTTACCTCCTTGGTTGTAGGTAGGGGTGGATTCGAGCCGATATTAAGCGAGCTGAGAATGTCCAGTCTTGAGCTCGGTTTGGCTCGAGATCGGCTCGAATGTATATCGAGCTTGGTGTAAGGCTTGAACTTGAGATCGGTTTGACTCGGTTAAACTCAAGTCGGCTCGGTTTGGCTTAAAAATCATTAAAATATCTCATTTTTTATGATTTTGCATTGACAATGAAAATATCTCAAGGATAAATATTAAGCCAATAACATGATACGGTTAACATCGAATAATGTTCCTTAATCATAGTCATAAATGCATAAAAATATAGTGTTAAAACAATGATCAGTGAGCACATAATACTATCAAATACATCGTTTGAAGGTTGGAATTGTCACTTAGTGAATAGCTATTAGAGCATTCGAGCTGAAACCGAGCAACTCAAACTCGGCTTGAGATCGGCTTGATATATAATTGAGCTCGATACCCGGCTCGTGATTGGCTCGAATAAAAATATCGAGCTCGATCTGAGCTCGAGTGGCTTGTCAAACCCAAGCTTTTTGTCCATCCCTAGTTGTAGGCTCATCGGAGGGCCATAGGTGCCACCTGAGGGAGGAAGTATCATGAGAATGTAAGGCCACTAGAAGGTGGAGGGAGGCAGAAGTTGATTTGGTGGGGAGAACCACCCGTGATGAGAAAGAAGGACGGATGGTGGCATAGGAGTAAGCAACTTAGGTGGCGGAGGAGGATCAAGTTGCGAAGAAGGAGAACAGCGGCGGCGGCAGAAGGACCATATGGGGAGAGGCAAGATTGCACATAATCGCCGCTTAGGCACTTCGAGAAGGCACAAGGGGTATTTCTAAAATGTTTCATTTCGTGTAAAGAAGAAGAGGAAAGTTTACAAAACCAACGGATTGGCAAGGTAACCCAAACATTGTGAAAACATGTGAATAAGACTTAAATGTAAAATAATTTGTATCCAAGGTGCCATGGGATATCTGTTATTTATTTTGCAATCTATTGTTTTTATTATATCCGATATTGAGGTCATAGGGTGGACGCATATAGTCATCAACACGGTAATCATGTGCACCGGTAGCCAATGATCAATGTATGGTAAGTAGATATTAGTTGTTTCGGTATGAATTAATCGAGTCCACAAAATTTAGCAAAATACTAGTTGTTTTGGTATGAATAATTACTTTCCAAACTTTAGTAATTTCTTTTATTTTAGTGTGGCATTCCACCATAGCATATATATATGCCTATGTTGGAAAACTTATGTAGGTATATGCACTAGGTACTCGCCTATATAAATATAGAACGTAACTTATGAGGTGATTTAAATATATGCAATATCGTTATCTATATTAGCATATCATACATTGCATTTGCACTAGGTGCTGTTGTCATGATTTACATCTAACTTATACATCTTTGTTGTTGATCATAGTTATGTGAATTAGTATTCAAGTTTTACGAAGAAGACTAGTTTATTGCATCAGATAAACATACAAAAAAATATTAACTGAGGTATCCTTTCTTGAATTAGCATTTGAGTTTTGAGGACTAACGATTTTTTAAACACCGGGCTATATGTGGTTCACAACTCCAAGTTTTATAAGTCATGTGCATACTGATATGGGTGTTATCTGCAAACAACAAGAAAAATAATTTCCTTTACGATCTGCATCCTTACTTTCGGTTCCCATTGGTGGTGATATGGTTGGCCATGCATAGGCATTGCATAGGGCCAACCGCTAAAGGGTATTGGGACACTGACTCTAAATATCGACAATGAGACAATAAAAGACGAATCATGCATGCATCCATATGGATGCGGTGTCTCCGTCATTCTTGCCTGCAAGCTAGGTTCCATGCATGTCGTTGAATGTCCCACTACCAAGTGTATCGTCAAAACTTGGTGCTCGACACATCTCACTTAAGGACATGTGTATTTCATGTCACATCAATAATTTGTGAAGACATCAGACATATATGGTGACGATGCCAAATCCCAACGGTGTGATAAAGGGGCAGTTGACCACATGTCACCCTTTACATGTTGAATGAATCTTGCTAGACAATTTTTTGGTCGTCAGTGGACATATAAACAACAACTTATTAATTTATCATTGTTATGGCATGAATCATCCTGTGGTCAACCATAACAGCACTACCACTTGTATTTGTCATTGATGTTCAATGAGAAAATAGGAAACAAGCATGGAGCTCCCGGTGAACCATAGTTTTGCCATGTACATGTCGGATGACACATGCTGGATAATTTTATTTGGGTACATTCGCAATGTATATTACAAAATGCACCCATTAATTTTTTTCTTATTACATCGACAATCATCGTGACATCAACCACACAAGTACTAATGATCTACCACGCAAATTAAGCCAACAAGAATGTAATATGGACTTTTTGTCAAATCATACTTGTTACTTATATACCTAATAATTCTTGATACATAAACTTTTCATGCATATGCATAGAAATAAAAAAACAACAATTGATAATTGTATCACACACAACCATTTTCTCTTAGAGCCAAACACATGAACCTGATAGAATAATTGTGTCGGACCATAAATGTAATTTTGTTTAGAGAAAAGTATGTTGCTTAGTATGTAACGTCCTATACAAAAACTTTGAAGAGTATCGGGAATCTTGAGAAATTCTCTTCATCTAGTACTCCGTTAAAAAAAAGGGGGATCTATTTTGGTTTCTAGATGGTAGAAACCGAAAGGTTGAACTGATTGAGAGTCTATTGAGAACTAAAATAAAACGGCTTTGCTATTTCGCAGGCGCCTGCGGTTGAGCAAAACGCGCAGGCGCCTGCCGTTTATCAACAGTGCTATGTAGAATGCAGGTGCGCGGACAAGAATCGATGCTGCTAGTTAGTAGTTGTATAGATTCATTTTTTTCCATTTAGATTTCTCTTTTTTGTATCTATTTTATCCGGAGTCCAAATTGCATAGAAAAAATTTCATAATTCTTCTAAAATCCTAATCAACCCATTTTAATTTTTTTCTATTTTTATGATTTTTTGATTTTTTTTTTTTCATTTTTTTACTATTTTTTTGATTTAATTAGCACTCAATTAGTGAAAATTCCACTAAATTTCTACTGTTTTTCCACATTTTCATTTATTGGAAAAAATGTTTTGCGATGATGGAATTTTTTGTGAAAAAATTCCACTTTTTTCTACTATTTTTCCACATTTGTATGTATGGAAGAAACGATTTGCGATAGTGGAATTTTTTGCGAAAAAATTCCACTTTTTTCTACTGTTTTTCCACATTTGTATTTTATGGAAGAAATATTTCGCGATAGTGGAATTTTTTGTGTGAGGTCGATTTTTGCATAGATATATTTTGTTTTATGTTTATTATAGATTTATTTTTGTTTTCTATTTATTCTAGATTTATTTTTGTTTTCTGTTTATTATAGATTTATTTTTGTTTCTTTTTATTTTAGATTTATTTTCTTTTTTGCAGCAGATATTTGCATGGTTGTGCTGCGTGGCTTATTTGCTGCAGGCGCCTACACAATCGGCTGGGTGCAGGCACCTGTTAGCTAGCACGTCCCAAATAAAAATATTTTCCTAAGAGATTTTCAATTCAACAATCATCAGAGGAAAAATAGTCTGATGGGCAGCTGCCCGTTGACCCTACTAGTACAAGTATAATATATTGACCGCATGTGTATTAAAATTAATCCATATACACTATGCATAATTGTACATTTGCACACGCATGATTGCTCAAGCTAGCACTCAGCATGCAGCGACATTTCCTACTGCGCCCTGGCCTTGTGAGGAGGAATGTGGGCGGCGGCGCAGGCCTGCGCCGCAGCCTTGGCCATGGCGCCCTCACCAACGCCGGCGTTGCACATGTTGGCGAACGACCTCATGTGCTTCATCCCGTACTGCGCCAGCGACCCGCACTGCCCCTCAAAAGCCCGCACCTCCAATTCAACACAATTCAGTTCAGTTCAGTTCATTCGCACACAGCTACAAGAACTAGTGCCTGTGAATCTATCTGCTTCTGGTCATAGCAAACAAATTGCTGAAAGAAGCAGAGCAAAACGCAGCATGCATTGCAGAACAGAGCAGAGCAGCATGAAGAAATTGATGAGGATTCCATGTGTGATGTGTGAGAGGCACCGATGAGAGTGAGTGCTTAGTGAAGTGCGCTGCTTACCACGGACTTGAGGCAGTCCCAGTCATCAACCAGAGGCTGGCCAGCCGGCCGGACGGCATTGAGGACCATGGCGCCTTGCTCGGAGCCGAAGATGAGGCCACCGATCAGCTCCACGCTGCTGTCCAGGTGCGACCGGCGAGCCATCACCTCCATCAGTCGCCCCCGAGCCTCGCGCTTCTCCGGCGACCCCTCCGGCGATCGGCGGTACCTGTGCCAGAAGTGGAGGAGATCGGCGTCGCGCTGTTGGACGGTGGCCGATGCTGGCCGGGAGCTGCGGCCGTCGTGGTTCACGGTGGCGTTGTCGTTGGCGGGGTCGGTGCCCATGTAGAGGTAGAGCTGCTGGGCGCCGACGGCGATGTCGCCGTACTGCATGACGTGCGAGCCGAGGGTGTAGGTGCCGTTCGCCGACGTCCGGTTCCTCACCGCCGCGTACTGCTGCCGCAGCGACTCGGCCCGGAGGTCGTGGGCGGCGCTGTCCTCCATCCAGGCCACGCTGTAGAGGTCGCCGAGGCAGGTGTCGAAGCCGGCGGGCGGCGCGCCCTGGGGGTCGCCGGGGCAGTAGGTGCCCCAGCTGCTCTCCTCCGCGTTCGCCGCCGTCGTCGCGTACACGCCGATGTCGCCCGGCAGGAGGCCCTCGAAGATGCTCCCGGACTCGCACGCCTCCAGGTAGAACACCAGGCTCTTATACCCGCCGCCGGCGTGCTTCCTCTTCAGCGCCTCCACCAGGTCCTTGGCGTACAGGTACTCGTCGCCGGGCATCCCTGCAGCCAATCAAATAAAAAGAGATTCCGTTTTCATGATCAGCTCAGCAATGGCATCGCCGGTGACGTGCAATGCAATGCAATATAACTACTAGAAATCTAACTTTTTTCTGAGCATGGAAGGTATTGACCCACCCATAGGTGAAATTTGAGTTGACCGATGGTGTATCCTACTTTTAACAGTAGAACGAAAATGGCCAGCTAGTCAATGATTTACGTGATTTACGGAGAGAGCTTTCCGGTAACAAGCGGTCGATGAAAACCCTCTGTCATCGTGATAAATCATCGACGAGAAAGATATTTATTGTGGATGTAATATTAACCTTCATCTATTATATACAATTACCGAATGTTAAAGACATTTACCGTGGGTGAAAAACTAACATTCGGTTTGTACGTATTTACCGACGAGGTACAACTGAGGGGAAAACTGTTTTTTATTTTTATTTCTCAAAAAAATCACGTCTATGAAAGGGCAACCGGTCCCATGCCCTCGAATGCCCTCGCGGAGGTGACCGCGATGGTGACTCGGTGGTCACCGCCGTCACCACCTAGCAGAGGCCCACCACGCCGCCTCCCTTCGCCATCGTCGCTGCTCCCCGTGGCGGCGGTGGCCCCGCTCCCTTCACTCGTCCCCTCTTCAGGTGCTTCCTAGCGAGCAGTCTGGTGTTGCCCCGGTCGAATTCGGCGCCGCAGGCCAGATCCGGTGGCGTGGCGCCCGATTGCGGCAGTATGCTTTTTCTAGCGTCCTCGTGGTGCGGCGGTGGCTGGCCGAAGTTGGCTGTGGCGGCTTCTCTCTCCCTTCCTGTCGGTCGACCAGATCTGGCGGCCCCTCCACCATCTTCGGCATCGCTCTTCGGTTCCAACAGCGCGGCTCTCGGCACCCCGGATCCGGCCCCCTCGAGCTTGTCCGTCCCAGGGCGTCTCCTCATCGCCGTCTTCCGCGTGGTCTCCTCCTCGTCCCTGCGTCGGTGTGTTGCTCGGCGTCGCCTTGGCTTCCCCGCCCATGCAGATCGCCCTCCCGTGCCATGTGTTGTTGGCTTGTTGCCCCTTTTGCGGAACCGGAATTGAGTTGATTAGGCTTGCTCAGGTGTCGGTGGTTGAAGCGCACTGGCTTCTTTCGCCGGCATGGCGGCCTAGGTAGCCAGCGGTGACGTGGTGCTTTGTCGTGGATCTGCCCCGGCTCGCTGCGGCCGACCGTTCTGGAGTCGCCCTTGGTGGCTGGGTGTGCCACCGGGCCGCGACGTCGGCTCCACCGACTGGGTGCTCCCCCCTGCCTGGTCTCCCTTCAGGTCATCGCATCGCCTCCTGACCCGGCTGCCTTGTTCCTTTTGACGGTTGCCGCTCCGCTGTGTCCCCCCTGCCTCTCCCTTCTTCTGGAGTGTTGCGGCTAGAGCCGTGTGCCCCTCTCCTCCTCTATGCTTTGGAGGTGCAGCGGTCCGGCTGGGTGCGCCCTCTTCTCCCTCGTCGTCACCTTCTTTCGGGCTCCCCTCTCTTCCGATGAGGTGGCATCCGGTCTACCCACCCCCCATCTCCTCTCCCCGTCCTGCTGGAGAGGTTGCGGTTGGGGTTAGTCTTCACACGACAGCTGATGGGTGTCCAGCTTGTGCGTGGGAGGTGGGTCCCTGGCGTTGGTGGCTCGGCTGATCTGCAAGCTTGGGGCATGGGTTTTACAGTGGTGTTTGGTGCTGTTGAGGGTTCTCGGTGGTTGGCTTCCTAGGGACATTGTTTGGACCGTACGGAGGGGGTGGCTTTGGTATGTTCTCACAGACTCCACCCTCAGGGCCGCTTGGTGATGGCATCCCTCGTCGCCCAGCTCCCTCGTCGTCTCTCGTCGCGGTGTGGTGGTGGCGTGGTGTGGCAGTTGCGCTCTCTCGTCGGCTACTAGCTTAGACCTCCTCAAGTGTGGTTTCAGGGCAGGTGGTCCAGGTGAAACTCTGCCTCGGCTTCCCGCTTGGGCCAGCGATGGCGACGCCCTAGCGCCATTCCCCTTCCCGCCCTAGTGACCGTTTTGCCCCTGAAGCTTCTTGAGTGAAACCTTATGCGACGGTGTCGCGTCCGCATCGCTCCCTTACTGAAGGCGTTGTTTCTGGTATTTGGTGATCGAATGCTAGTGTCCACCTTTTAGCCATGTGGTCGTTGCCAGTGGCCTCGGGGTTTGCTGTTGTCGCCTTCAGTTGAAGTGTTTGCCTGGCCAAGGCGTCATGCGGTGGCATGCTTGTGAGTGGCGTTTGCGCGGCGATGGGCCCTTGGTGCGTTGCGCCGGGTCGTTTTCTTCCTACAGCCAAGCTGTCTTCCCCTCGCCCCCTTTCTCTCTTGTACATTGTTTTTCTTTTCTTTTTAATGAAATGACATAGCTCCTACGCGTTAGCTCAAAAAAAATCATGTCTATGCGAGAATTAATAGGTGTCTACACCCGAAGGTAATTAGAAAAAACCCTTACTCATATGTATTTACCGAGTGCTATCAAAACTATCGTTAAACTAATAACCAAGCCTATCATCGGTAATTTCACCAATAGCCAACCATTAGTGACCGATCGAGAGGAGGTTGCCGATGGTTTACACTACATCATTTTGGACTACGGTATTTCTGAATGGCTGACGGTATTTTCATTTTCGATGAAATTAGAAATCTAGTAGTTAATGGCTTAATGCAAGATTGAATTGCATGCTAACCAAGGACCCCTGGACCGCCATGGTCGGTGTAGTAGACGAAGACGTGGTCGTCGGGGCCGCTGCTGACGACCTTGCCGCTGCCGCCGGTGAGGGCGGAGGAATTGCCGAGCAGCACGGCAAGGAAGTTGTTGACGGTGACGTCCTTGCCCGTGTAGTCCTTGGGCACTCCGGCGTAGACGTCGCCGCCCTGGGGGTGGTTGATGATGACCCCCGGCCGCGGGTTGTAGGGGTTGCCGGCGATGTCGTCGTACATGAAGACGACGATGTTCTCGTCTTTCAGCCCGCCCTTCTTCATGATTTGGTACGCATGGCACACGTCTGCCTGCATGTCCAAGTAATCCCAACATGCATATATCGATGAATAAGGGGGACACTGTCGCACGGTGTATCGCTGTCGTCAGAAACACCGCATGAAACATACTAAAATACTCATAAAACACTTTACAAACGCCATATAAAACGCTCATAAAAATCATGAGACATTATGAAACACCGCATGGAACATGGTACACTATATTGTTACAACGGTATGCCGTGCACTAGTATTTCTGATGAATAATGCGTACTCAAGCGCACAAAAACAAGAACATGGAGGTTGCAACTAATGATACATGATCGATGGAGTAGGCAGAGGAGGATGAAGCAACTGCTTCTGCTTGCCTGGTGGCGGTAGTTGTAGTAGCCGTTGGAGCCGGCGATGAGGAGGGCCCACCTGGTGCCGCCGTCGCCGTCGCCGTCGCCGGAGTGCTCGGACGGCAGACGGAGCACGTCGTCCTGCCATGGCCCGCCGCCGCCGGCGACCGACACGAGCAGTTGCGCGAGGAGGAGGGAGAGTGAGCAGAAGCGGAGGCGGAAGCTAGCCATGGAGGAAACGAGCCTATAGCTTAATTTGCCTTCAATTCTGGGCAAAGTACAAGATGGAACATGCACACAGCTATCAGTTCCTTGCGTATCTCTATATACTTATATGCTATTCGGTCTCCTCCATATATTTAAACTCCCTTTTAAAAAAAATAAGAGATTCCTTTTTCTTAATTACAAACTTGCCGTCCGGTTATTCTTCTAGTAATGTATCGATCTCATAATTTTAAAAGCCTGGAAAATGTTGAATGGACGAAAGCAACGAAGGTTTGGGGAGGGAATTAAGCAACCATGCATGATTGGATTGGGACGGTGCGTTTCAACTAACGCAACCGCAAATTGGACGAGCATTGACCAACATTACAAATTATAATTGTTGGGATTATTGGCAGGTTGCGTGGTGCGTGTGGATCGCCTGCCGTGTAATCCTATACTCTGACGACATGATGGTTCATAGTGCCATCACCGTACACAGAAAAAGGTTGCATAATATTCGTAATGCTTACACTCATAGGATCGATCAAATTGGATGATGCTTAGCTTTGGAGGCTCCTGCAGCTGATGCTGCACGTTTGATACTCCCTGACCCAGTCAGAATCGTATCTGAAACTGAAATCTACTCATGAAAACTACACAGGAAACTCCATTACATGTACGAAAACTACACAGGAAATTCGACGGCCATAGCTCGATCATTTCATAGCACTCATCGTGTATTTTCCGTATATATACACAATTCGACGATCGTAGCAAGTCCTCTTACTCCATTCTATAATTGATATTGCAGCAGATTTTCGAGACCCTGAGAGTGGCATATCATATATTTGAAAAACCTATGACCCTTATTAAAGTAGCACGATCAGGGCCATCCAACATGCATCAAGATAAGTGCGGCACATTCTCTGGTTTTCTTCACAAAAGCCCACCCGTCTACTGTGCAGTCCATCTGCTTCTACCATGGTCTCTCCGGCAAGCCCCATACAACGCCTTACAGGCTCCGCCTTGACACCAACGTGGCTCCTGCTGCGTTCGTCTTCGTCTAGAACGGCTCCTTTTTGCCCTTGTATTGCCTTATTGCGTCTCGGCTCGCCGGGAGCCTAGGTTCGAAGGTCTCTGTTCATATCTGACGTGACGTGGCTTTCATCCATCTTCAGCATATGGATCGTAAGAACATGGTCAACAGCCTCTTTATATCTTCTCTCTAAAATACTATTGGACCCCCTCTATCTATACCTTTAAAATTCTTTCACAATTTACGTTATATTCTAAAAAAATTCCTTTCCTCCAATAGCCCTGCCATATCTGCTACATTATTACAGAGGGCTTGCTGGGATGCTATAAGAATGAACGGACGGGCCGAAGAGAAAAAGAAAAATACGAGGAAGGACCGATGCACAACAATTAGGAGTTTTATGCTTATCACAAAACTGCAATGTGTAAGGACTTTTTGTTAGAGCAACTCCAACGGTGGAGCCAATAGCTAGCTATAAGAAATGGACACGTTGTCCACAAATAGCAAATAGATAACTTTTTCAACAGACTAGCAATAATATTGTCTCTAAAATTAATATGAACTCATATGTAATAATGTGCATGCACCTTATAACCTGCTATAGACGGATTATTACCTAAGATCTAGTCTGTCTCTCTACTCTTTTCTTCTCTACAGTCAACGTACTCGTACAAAAAATTCACAGCACCAAGTGGACTAGCTTGCTATTAGACCTCAAACCTATAGCTTTCTTTAGCTAGTGGCATCGACAAAAGCGTTCGTTCCAAAAACTAAACAACCAAGGATCTGCAATCCATAGATATCAACTGTGCATTTTCTTTTAGTTGTACACCTTCTTTCTAGTGTACCAATATACTTCTAAATATTATAGGGCCAGTGAACAGGCATTAACCACCTCTTCCACGTCATCAGAATTATCTCGGCCGTTCGATCCTGTAATTGGGCGAATCACATCGTCTAGAGTGGACGTTTTTTAGAAAAAACATTTTAATTTGTTGATAATCAACTCGCCATCCGCCTATTGTTACCATGGCCACGTCATCTTAATTGTTCCGTGCTCCTTCCTTGCCCTAGCAGCCCTCCTCCCTTCCTGAATTCCTCATTCATTTCACTCCTGTCCACCGTCTCTCGCTCCTGCCTCCTTGTTGCTCTCTTTCCTCCTCCTCCTCCTCCTCCACCACCATGGCAGTCACTGGCTCTGCCCTTTCTCTACCCGTCGCTGCTCCTACCATCCTCTAATTATCTTACTCTAATTTTTTTTCCAGATATGGGTACGGGTAGTGAAAAATGGGTACGAAACAAATACGGGTATTTACGAATAGGTAGAAAACGGATACGGAATGTTATACAAACGGGTACAATACAGACAACAACAGGTACTTAATCGGATAGTACACGAATTATGTAGAATCAAAACATATGGTGAGAATAATATAACATAATCCCATAGCTCATGTTCTCGAAACAACCTTACAAAGGATATCCTCAGGGTCTAACCGAGGAACAATACCAAATGAATACACGCTTGTAGGATGCACGTGTGTATGCAAGTAACCCTATATGCCCGTAATTCCTATAGTTTAAAAATGATTTGTAGGAAAAATATCGAGTTATCTATTACCAGTAAATTTCTGGCTTGTCGGAGTTTTTGTATTTTAATAATTTATTATCTCACTGTTCTGGCCAGTTTATATTTTTACTATATTACCTATCTTATTTAGTATTTACAGAAAATATTCGTAATTATCCGACATCATTTACAATTTTTTTTAAGGGAACATCATTTACAATTTTAACTACATTCTACAGGCGCGTTGAAATTGCACTAAAAAGGATAATTGGAATTTGCCTCTACCTGTACACAGGCTGGCTAGACTTCTGCCGCGGTCCACCTGCGGTGTCCATGGCCCAATAAATGCCCAAGAGAAAGTGGGACAGGTGATGTCCAAGGAGTCATGGCTGGCTGGGCCAAAATATGCTTATTATTACTGGGCCGTGGACAACTCGGCATGAATTGGATCCGGTTTTTTCAATTAGCCGGTATCCGTATTTGACACGTATTATCGGGCGTTTGCTAGGTATTTGTCGTCCTGTATCCAACACAAAATACCCGGATAGTACATGTATCGACGTAATCAAAAGAAAGAGGGAGAACGCCGATATTCCATTAATTGCTTATGAAATACAGGTTCTCATTGTTTTGCGCTCCATAGCCATGCTTGCTAGCCATCTTGGTTGACGACTGTGATATTCTTGGATCCTGGGACCTCGGAAGGACACCCGGTTAATTACATCCGCGCGTGGATACGCGGAACACCCCCGATTAAGCCGCAGAGCTATCTTCTTCTTCTCTTCGTCTTGAGTTTCACCGTGCGGTTGGTGGATGGAGTTGAGATGGCGACAGCATAATACACGGGGTAGCAGGGCCCGTGTAATGCCTAGCACAGCCATTGACATTTGGCTATGCCCGCCCGTGTCGCTTGATCTTGTCCTCGTCAAGCTTCACGTTGGGATAATTTGACTTAGATGGAATGCACGGTTAGCACTCGACTGGGAGTTGAGGATGACAGCTTGTTGGCGTCTTTGGGGATATTCCAGCGCGTCCAGGGTTGAATGTGGACTTTGACGGTCTTGATCACCGTCGTCTTCTTTCTCCTAACGGAAAGTCCATCGTCAGGGTAAACCGGCACCGTGGAATTGGGATCTCCACGATACCGTTGCCTTCAGGGTCTTGTTCGCCTTCAGGGTTCGGAGCGGGGTTTGTTGGAATGATACGTAGATCGGCATCGCGGAATTGGGATCTCCGCGATACCGCCGCCTTCAGGGTCTTGTTCACCTTCGGGGCAGTGTTCGTTGAACGGAACGGAATCCCGTTAAGTTTGATGTGACGGACGGTCTCGCCAGTGTTGACGGGGTTGCTGGAGAAAAAACGGCGGACGGCTCCATGATCGTCGAAGGAGTCGTTGGAGAATGATCTTCTTCGTTTTCAGCCACGAACAATTCGGGGAGGATCTACCTTAGCGAAACACAAATCCGCTAAGGCCAAAGCGTTGTTCTATGCGATGTTGGCCGCGTCACTTCGTTTGATGTTGATGACGGTGCCCAGTACCGCGTAGGGTACCGGCCGTCAGGTTTCTTGGAGCGGAGAGTTCGACTGATGACGATCATGCCAGACAGGCCAAGCATAGCGACACGAATTTGGACTGCTCAGCGTGATTGATGGTCGTTTTGGCTTGGTGTAGATTAATGCATGATGGCATATATATAATCTTCACGTATGTGTATATTCATACACGCATGGCCATGCAAGTGTTCCAGCTTGAATATTCTTCTTTGGTATTGGCAGCAATGGAGCAAAGAGGTGTGCAAGTCCAAGCAAACACGTACGTGCATGCAAATGCTCCTGGTCTCCACGTGCTTTGACTCCAGCATATCCCAGCGAGCAATACACGCATGGCATGGAGTGATACGTCGGTAAGGTAGAGGGCGCCGTAGCAGGCCGTCAGGCTTATGCATCGCCGCCAACGTAGACGGAGGGGCGTCAGGCTGCCACCGTCGACCGCGTTGGAGGAGGTAAGCCGCCGCCGCCTAGTTGAAGGCCATGGGCGACCACGCCAAGCCGAGGGTGCGTCGCCGGGGTCACAGCGTGGGGAGAAGCCGACGCCGCCGCCGTGAAAGAGATGGGCGCCGCTAGCCAACGGGAAGGAGGGAGAGCCAACCGCCGTGGCTCTGGTCGCCGCCGCACCAGAGAAAATGAGGACGCCGTGTCGGATTCACCGCTGACACAACTTGAGATCGAGGGGAGCTCGCCGGCCACCCAAAAGCTGACGCCGCCGCCGTTGAAGATCGGGATCGGGGGAGCACACAGCCACCCATGCGTGGTGAATCGTTGCTTGAGCAGATCGTGGACGGGGGAGCACGTCTGCCACCCATCTTTGCCATTGTTGACCGGGACCGGGGGAGCACACAGCCACCCATGCGTGGTTAATCGTTGCTTGAGCAGATCACGGACGGGGGAGCACGTTTGCCACCCATCTTCGCCATTGTTGACCGGGACCAGGGGAGCTCATCGCCACCCATACATGCCGTTGTTGCCGCCTTATAGATCGAAGCTGGGGGAGCACGTCGGCCACCCATGCGCACCGTCTCTGACTAGGATCGGGGGAGCATAGTGCCACCCATACGCCGTCATCGTCCACACGCCGCCGCTGCCGGGCCGAGGAAGAGAAGATGGCCGCGCCGCCATGGGGACGCCACGCCAGGGAGATGTCGCTGCCGCCGCCATCCGCGCTCCAATCCAGGGGAAGCGCCGCCGATCTGGATGTTGCGCTACCGCGCTGTCGGGGCCGCCGAGCCGGGCGGAGATGAGGGCGCCGAGCTGGAGATGTTGGGGCCATCGGCCATGGAGGCGGTGGAGAGGACGAGGGCGACGCCGGCCGTCGGGCGCGGAGAGACCTTGGGGCGGCACCGATCTGGATCCGGGGGCGGCGAGGACGAAGGCGGCGCCGTGCGTCGCCGGCGCGTGGTCGAGTCAGGGGTGGCGCGCGTGGAGGCGGCGTCGGGGGCGCCGTGGAGAGGATGGGGCGGCGCTGTGCGTCGTGGAGGTGGCCGAGGCGGCGCATCGGGGCGGCGTGGACGAGGGCGGCGCTGGCCGCCACCGGCGCGTGGTGGAGAAGGACGGCGGCGCCCTGCCTGGAGTTGGGGAGGAAGGAGACCGGGGGAGGCGGCGTCGGGCGGCGTCTTGGAGGCCGGGTCGGCGTCGCCGTTGAGATGCCGACGGCGCGTGGAAGGTTGGGGCGGCGCCGCCGCCGAGGCGTGGTGAAGAGGAGGCCGGGTCGCCGCCACTCGCGTCGCGCCGAGGGAGATGGGTGGGGCGCCGCCGCCGCGTCACGCCGTAGGGAGATGGGTGGGGCGCCGCCGTCGCGTCACGCCGTAGGGAGATGGAGGGGCGCCGCCGCGCCGGGTCAGGCCGGAGGTGGCGAAGGAGATGGAGGCGGCGCGCCGGCCGCCCCCCCTGCGCCCGTGCTCAGAGAGAGAGGGAGAGAGAGAGAGCCCGAGGGGGAAAAGAGAGCCCGATCGGGGGCCCTTACCTTTTTCTTTCCTTTGCCAGCCGCCGGCCTCTCCTCTGATTGCTCCTGTGCGATTCCCCTGTGTTCCCCCTTTAGGGTTTACCCCTTAATCGGTTTTTATAAGGGTCAGCTAGGGTTTGCTGATTTCAGGCCAAAATTGGGCCAAGTTGATTCTGGGCCAGATTGAGCCGCAAAAATTATTAATAAATAATTCAAGGGTGACGGGCCGATTGACGTCATCGAATTTTTTTTTTCTCGTCAAACAAATGCCCCCCACCGATTCAATTCCGAGAAGACACAGGATAGATCGGAGTTGGATCGGTGTATGCTCTTCGGCTGCATCGCTCATGGTGTAGTGAATATTTTCTTGTGCCAGAAAGCAGCACGATGGTGGTGGGATGTTCTCAACTTTAATGAACCGGAATATTCTCGGTTAAAGTGCCAGCAAGATGTTGGATTATTCTCAACTTGATTGCCGTCTTTAGGTTGGGCAATGGCAAACGTCGGAATGGTCTCGACGCATGGTACAAAGACTTTCTTCGAGGCTGTGATCGATGAAGCGCCGGAATATTCTCGGCTCAGATAGATACCGGCGAGCAGTGTTGCCTCAAACCAGGATCCTCCATCGTTGAGCCATCGAGGATTGTTGGACTTGTTCTCAGCTTTGGGGTCGACAAACCGATGGAATATTCTCGACTTGAATGTCGGGACACCAGGACGATCTTGGCTTGACGATGGAGAAGTGCTGGTATATTCTCAGCAAAAACATCGACGAAGTGTGGGAATGCTCTCCAGATTGATCTTCGAAGACGTGCCGGCATATTCTCAGCTTGGTAAGATGAAGCCAAGGTAACCTTGACAATCACGACCATGAAACACCAGCATGTTCTTGATGTAGTGCTGGAATATTCTCTGCAGGGACGTCAACGAAGCGTGGGAATTTTCTCCAGATCGATCTTCGAGGACGTGCCGGTATATTCTCGGCTTGGTCGTTGATGAAGTGCCGGATATTTCCGCTCCAGTGTCGGTGGCATGAAGTCGGAATTTTTCGGCACAATTTCTGGCGAAGTGCTGGAATGTTCTCAGCTGCTACGCCGGAGATGTGTTGGTATATTCTCAACTTGGACACCATTGCGAACAACGATGAAGCGTCGGGATGTTCTCGACCTTGGGGTGCCAGAAGTCCTTTGGCATGTTTCCTGTGTAACACAAAAGATACCAAGCGTAACACAAGACAAAGATATTCATAAATGTTCAAGAGAGAAAATCCAACAAAACAATTTTTTTGTAGGGTTTTCAAATATTGGCTATTCCGGATCACATAGCCATGAAGGGTGGTCCTAGATGTGCCTGTTTAAGAGCTTCGTTTTTGGGGGTCATCGAAAGAACCTTGATGAGCTTGACTGTGCGACTTTGCTTCCTTTTGTGCTCGTGTTGGAGGCAACATGTGTCGGCAAAATTTCTTAAAATGGTTGGGGTCATGCTTTAGCCTCTCTTGGTGGTGAATTACCTCCACAGTGCGGCCTTGCCCCCAGTCCAGCCTCATCGAACCAAGAGACTTGGGAATGGCTGAGATTGGCTGATGGTTCAGGGGTTTGATGTGAGGATTATGCCTTGACTTTTGCCTAGGATGGCAGGCGACTGTCTCCTCCATTGCTTTCGGCATTGCTTGCCGGCTTGAGCAAGTGGGGGTATGATGTTTTTCCCCTTTCACTTGATTGTTGATGTTTTGTTGAACTTTGTTTTGAGTCAGGGAGGATTTGGGACTAGCCGTCTGCCTTTGTGGACTAGCTAATCCTCGCAGGCTTGATGTTTTTGCTTGGCCCTTGTTTATGCTTCCGAGGTTGACGAGCAGCTTCACACCAGTCAGACTTTGACCGACCGGGCAGCCTTCTCCCGCATCTTTTTCTATGTTTCATCCCGGAGCGTTGATGTTGACTCGCCTAACGGGGCTGACATGTTGATGCATCTTGTCGCTATAGGTTGACCCCGCGGCTTGATGTCTCCGTTGGTCTGAGGCTGTTGGGGAACATGACCAGCACGGGGAACTCGCCACTCGGAGGTAGCCCAAGCAATTGCCCCACCGTTCTCGAGAGCATTCGCTTGACATGCGCCTTGGTGCTTGGTGTGTAGGTTGCTTAGCCCACGTCTTGCTCGATCACGGTCTTCCTCGGACCCCACCTTGAAAGCTCAAAAACAGGCAATTCCTTTTTGACCGACATGATGTGATAATCGGAAAAGCCATTTTATGAGGACATTTGTGTCTGTTTTCAAAGAGGAAAGCCATTCGAAGAAAATAGTAGCTCATGTATGCAATTAATTCTGCATCATGAACTTATTCGGAACAAAAGTTTTTTTTTTTTTTTGCTTTCCAAAGGGAAAAACCTTCCTAAGGAACATGTGCATACTTTACCTTTCAGGGGAAAACCATCCAACGAAAGTGGCACAGGAGGCATACCTTCTCCGTGGGAATGATGGGTTTGCGAAACCGTACTCATCGATCGAAGATGTGGGGCATATTCTCCCACAACGTCGCATGGACGTGCCAGAAATCCTTTGGCAAAGGTGTGAGGCCATGTGGAGATTGCATCCACGTGGTTATCTTGGAGTGCCAGAAATCCTTCAGCGATGATGCAAACACGTCTGGGTTGTCCCACCGTGTTGATGTTGAATGCCAGAAATCCTTTGGCGATGAAGAGGACGCAGGCAATGCCCCCGCAGTGTTGACTTGAGCTGCCAGTAATCCTTTGGCGATGAAGTGAGCATGCGGTTGTTTTAATAAAGCCAAAGAGCCATCGGCGATGAGACCAGCATGAGGTTGCCCCCCACAGAGTTGAATTGAGACGAGTGCCAGAAGTCCATTGGCAATGTAGAAAGCGTGGAGCTAAACCCACATATTTGCGTTGAAACGAGCGCCAGGAAGCCATTGGCGATGCAGTGAGATATGGGGTTGTTCTCACAAATCTGCATTGAGCCGGGTGCTAGAAATCCATTGGCGACGTCGGAAGATGTAAGAGCTGCTCCCACGAAGTTACATGGAGCGCCGAGAAGCCGTCGGCGGTGGTGTAGTGAAGTGCGGGTATTGCTCCACCCAGTTGAATTGGTGCCAGGAAACCTTTGGCAATGTTGAAAGACGTGGAGGTTGTCCCTCAATATTTTACTTTTAATGACAGAACGCCGTTGGCGGTGTTGAAAGTTGTGGGAGTCCGCCCCACGATCTTGATTTGGAAGCCAGAATGCTGTTGGCGAAGTGGACAGGTGTGGGAGCTGCCCCCTCGGTGTTGACTCAGATGCCAGAAAGTCGCTGGCGGAGATGAGGGACGTGGGAGTCGGCCCCACAATGTTGATTGGACGCCAGGAAGCCGTTGACGGCGATGAAGAACGTGGGGGCTGGCCCTAAGATGTTGACTCGGACGCCAGGAAGCCGTTGGCGGAGATGAAGAACGCGGGGGCAGGCCCCACGATGTTGACTCGGATGCCAGGAAGCCGTTGGCGGAGATGAAAGGCGTGGGAGTCGGCCCCATGATGTTGATTGGACGCCAGGAAGCCGTTGGCGGAGATGATAGGCATGGGAGTCGGCCCCACGATGCAGACTTTAATGCCAGAAAGTCGTTGGCGACGATGAAGAACGTGGGGGCTGGCCCCACTATGTTGACTTGGACGCCAGGAAGTCGTTGGCAGTGTAAAGAAGACATGGAGGTAGGCCCCACGGTGTTGATTTGCACGCCAGGAAGCCGTTGGTGCTGTGGAAGAGATGTGGAGGTTGGTTCCACGATGTTGATTTTGGACACCAGGAAGCCGTTGGCGGTGGGGTCGAAGGCGCGAGCGTTGCCCCCACAACGTAGTGTTGAACGTCGAGAAGCCGTCGACGAGGTAGCAGACATGGGAAGAAGCCCCACGGTGTTGATTTGGACGCCAGGAAGCCGTTGGCGAGGATGTAGGGTGTGGGATTCGACCCCACATGGTTGACTTGGAATGCCAGAAGATCGTTGGCTTTGTTGAAATTCGTGGGAATTAGCCCCACGATGCTGGTTGGACGCCAGAAAGCCATTGGCGGAGATGAAGGACGTGGGAGACAGCCCACAATGTTGACTTGGAGCGCCAGAAGGTTGTCGGCGCTGAAGGAATTCGTGGGAGCAAGCCTCACGCTGTTGATTGGACGCTAGGAAGCCGTTGACGGAGACGAAGGGAGTGGGAGTCGGCCCCACCATGTTGACTTGGAACACCAGAAGGTCGTTGGCGTTATTGGAATTCGTGGGAGTGAGCCCCATAATGTTGCTTGGACGCCAGAAGATCGTTGGCTCTAGGGTGGAAGGCACGAGGCCTTGCTCCCACAGTATTGTTGAAGTGCATCGAGAAGCCGTCGACGAGGAGTGAGGCACAATAATTGCTCCCGCTATGTTGATGAAGTTCGTCGAGAAGCCGTCGACGAGGTAGCGATGCATGGGAGTTGCCCCGCTATGTTGATGAAGTTCGTCGAGAAGCCGTCGACGAGGTAGCAAGGCATGGGAGTTGCCCCCGCTATGTTGATGTAGAGCGTCGAGAATCCGTTGACGAGGTAGCGATGCATGGGAGTTGCCCCGCTATGTTGATGTAGAGCGTTGAGAATCCGTCGACGGGGTAGCGAGGCACGGGAGTTGGCCCGCTATGTTGATGTAGAGCGTCGAGAATCCGTCGACGAGGTAGCGAGGCACAGGAGTTGCCCTTGCTATGTTGATGTAGTGCGTCGAGAAGCCATCGACGAGGTAGCGAGGCATATGAGTTGCTCCCGCTATGTTGAGGAAGTGCGTCAAGAAACCGTCGACGAAATAGCGAGGCATGAGAGTTGCTCCCGCTTGGAAGAGGGTGTGGTACTTGATCATATGGCCGATGCTCCTCGTTGAAGTGGCCGTCATTGTTGATGGCCGACAAGGCTTTGATGGTGGAGCGAAGACGTGAGGCTCCGCCGAGTAGTCATGCCATGTCAGGACGTGCCTTGCCTTCAATGGAAGGCATGTGTTGATGTCACCCCTTCACTTGCCATATGGTGGATAGGCGCACTTGAACTTGAGGGACGGGGAGTCATTGATTCGACGTGACCCCGGCCTTTGTTGTAGTAAATGCCACCTTGAAGACCACAATCCTTTATGTAGGAGAGACGAAGAAGAAGATTTCGGCGAAGGCACTTGTCCTGCCATGGCCCGCCGCCGCCGGCGACCGACACGAGCAGTTGCGCGAGGAGGAGGGAGAGTGAGCAGAAGCGGAGGCGGAAGCTAGCCATGGAGGAAACGAGCCTATAGCTTAATTTGCCTTCAATTCTGGGCAAAGTACAAGATGGAACATGCACACAGCTATCAGTTCCTTGCGTATCTCTATATACTTATATGCTATTCGGTCTCCTCCATATATTTAAACTCCCTTTTAAAAAAAATAAGAGATTCCTTTTTCTTAATTACAAACTTGCCGTCCGGTTATTCTTCTAGTAATGTATCGATCTCATAATTTTAAAAGCCTGGAAAATGTTGAATGGACGAAAGCAACGAAGGTTTGGGGAGGGAATTAAGCAACCATGCATGATTGGATTGGGACGGTGCGTTTCAACTAACGCAACTGCAAATTGGTCGAGCATTGAGCAACATTACAGATTAAAATTGTTGGAATTATTGGCAGGTTGCGTGGTGCATGTGGATCGCCTGCCGTGTAATCCTACTCTGACGACATGATAGTTCATAGTGCCATCACCGTACACAGAAAAAGGTTCCATAATATTCGTAATGCTTACACTCATAGGATCGATCAAATTGGATGATGCTTAGCTTTGGAGGCTCCTGCAGCTGATGCTGCACGTTTGATACTCCCTGACCCAGTCAGAATCGGCCCTGAAACTGAAATCTACAGGAAACTCCATTCCAAGTATGAAAACTACACAGGAATAGTGGTGGGAGTTGGGCCGTGCCGGGCCGGCACGGCCCAGGCCCGTCGTGCCTCGGGCTGGTACAAAACGGGCCGGCACGGCCCGGCCAGCACTTCGGGCCATGCCGGGCCGGCACAGAGTGCCAAAATCTAGGCCTGGCACGGCCCGAAAGCACGGTGGGCCGGCGCGAGTAACAAAAACAGCAGGCAAAATGATTTTTTAGAAATTCATACGTTGTTCAAATGAAAACATTGTTTATACAAAAAAGATGCGTCTCGAAATTATCTATAACTTTCATGTTCAACCAAAATTCATTTGAGCAATATAAGACCTCCAAAACGGCGAATTACCAAGGACAGTGCTGTCGGCCCGAAAGCGGGCAGCGACAAAAATAATTTTTATAAAATCATACGTTGCTCAGATGAAAAACTTTTCTACATGAAAAAGATGCGTCTCGAAATTATCTATAACTTTAGTATTGAACAGAAATTCAACCGAGCAATATAAGACCACGAAAAATACAAAATACTGATTCAGGCCTCTTTTTGGACCGAGCCGGCCCAAGCACAGCCCGTACAGTCAAGCCAGGCCGGGCGGCACGTCGTGCCTGTTTTCCAGTCCCGTCCCAGCATGCCATTTCAGGCCGTGCCGGCCCGGCCCATCAAATTTCCGTGCCGTGCCGGGCCACGGGCCTGTTTTTTCGGGCCGTGCCCGGGCTGGCCCATTTGGCACGGCTCATTTCCCCAGCACTACACAGGAAATTCGATGGCCATAACTCGATCGATCATTTCATAGCACTCATCGTGTATTTCATAGCACTCCATTCTAATTGATATTGCCGCAGATTTTGGAGACCCTGAGAGTGGCATATCATAGATTTCAAAAACCTATGACCCTTATTAAAGTAGCACGATCAGGGCCATCCAACATGCATCAAGATAAGTGCGGCACATTCTCTGGTTTTCTTCACAAAAGCCCACCCGTCTACTGTGCAGTCCATCTGCTTCTACCATGGTCTCTCCGGCAAGCCTCGCACAACGCCTTACAGGCTCCGCCTTGACACCGACGTGGCTCCTGCTGCGTTCGTCTTCGTCTAGAATGGCTCCTTTTGCCCTTGTATTGCGTCTCGGCTCGCCGGGAGCCTAGGGTTCGAATGTTCCCGTTCATCTCTGACGCGGCTTTCATCCATCTCCTCTTATGGATTGCAAGAACAATCCCACCAACCTCTCTATATCTTTTTTTTAAAACACTATTGGCACCCCCTCTATCCAAATCTATAAAATTCTTTCACTATTTACACTATATTCTAAAAAATTCCTTTCCTCCAACAGCCCTTTCTATATCTGCTACATTATTATACTCGGCTTTTAAGTGCGACTATAATCTTTTACACATTTGGATGAAGCAACAAATTCGTCCAGACTCTTGGTAGAGTCTAGAAGACCGCGACTGATCCTCAAGAGGGCCTGTTGTGATGCTCTAAGAATGAACCGATGGGCCGGAGAGAAAAAGAAAAATACGAGGAAGGACTGATGCACAACAATTAGGAGTTTTATGCTTATCACAAAATTGCAATGTGTGAGGACTTTTTTGTTAGAGCAACTCCAACGATGTAGCCAATAGCTAGCCATAAGAAATGGACACGTCGTCCACAAATAGCAAATAGACAACTTTTTCAATAGACTAGCTAGCAATAATATTGTCTATAAAATTAATATGGATTCATATGTAATAATGTGCATGCACCTTATAACCTGCTATAGACAGATTATTACCTAAGATCTAGTCTATCTCTCTGCTCTTTTCTTCTCTACATAGTCAACTGATTTGACACCATTGGTACACGTGCAAAAAATGCACAGCACCGAGTGGACTAGCTTGCTATTAGACCTCAAACCTATAGCTTTCTTTAGCTAGCTAGTGGAATTGACAAAAGCGTTCGTTCCAAAAACTAAACAATCAAGTATCTGTATCTGCAATCCATAGATATCAACTGTGCATTAACCACGTCTTCCATGTCATCCGAATTATCTCGGCCGTTCGATCTTGTAATTGGGCGAATCACATCGTCTAGAGTGGATGTTTTTTAGAAAAAAACACTTTAATTTGTTGATAATCAACTCGCCATCCGCCTATTGCTACCATGGCCACGTCATCTTAATTGTTTCGTGCTCCTTCCTTACCCTAGCAGCCCTCCTCCCTTCCTGAATTCCCCATTCATTTCACTCCTGTCCACCGTCTCTCTTTCCTCCTCGTCCTCCACCATGGCAATCACTGCCTCTGCCCTTCCTCTACCCGTCGCTGCTCCTACCATCCTCTAATTATCTTACTCTAATTATTTTTTTTTCCAGATATTGGTACGGGTAGTAAAAAATGGGTAGGAAACAAATACGGGTATTTACGAATAGGTAGAAAACGGATACGGAATGTTATACAAATGGGTACAATACGGACAACAGGTACTTAATCGGATAGTACATGAATTATGAAGTATCAAAACATATGGTGAGAATAATATAACATAAGCCCATAGCTCATGTTCTCAAAGCAACCTTACGGAGGATATCCTCAGGGTCTAACCGAGGAACAATACCAAATGAATACACGCTTGTAGGATGCATTTGTGTATGCAAGTAACCCTATATGCCCGTAATTCCTATCGTTTAAAAATGATTTGTAGGAAAAATATCAAGTTATTTATTACCAGTAAATTTCTGGCTTGTCGGAGTTTTTGTATTTTAATAATTTATTATCTCACTGTTCTGGCCAGTTTATATTTTTACTATATTACCTATCTTATTTAGTATTTACAGAAAATATTCGTAATTATCCGACATCATTTACAATTTTAACTAAATTCTGCATGCGCGTTGAAATTGCACTAAAAGGATAATTGGAATTTGCCTCTACCTGTACACAGGCTGGATAGACCTCTACCACGGTCCACCTGCGGTGTCCATGGCCCAGTAAATGCCCAAGCGAAAGTGGGACAGGTGCTGGATGTCCAAGGAGTCATGGCTGGCTGGGCCAAAATGCGCTTAGTATTACTGGGCCGTGGACAACTCGTCATGAATTGGATCCGGGTTTTTTAATTAGCCGGTATCCGTATCTGACCTGTATTATCGGGCGTTTGCCAGGTATTTGTCGTCCTGTATCCAACACAAATTACCCGGATAGTACATGTATCCATACGCAAGCAAAAAAAATTTCATACCCTGAACATTTTTTTTTGGGTAACTACACCATAAATATTACCTGACCCGTTTTCACCTCTACAAGTTGTTAACACTTCTACCACCTACTCCCGCAATCGGTGTTTGCTTCCCCACTAGTAATGCCCTTTTCTTCCCTCCGTACTCCATCCTCTAGCTGTTGCCCCCGTCATCTTCCTCCTCCACCACTCTCACCATCTTCTGTCGCCATCACCACCCCAAACCTGCCGCTAGGGTTTGCCGCCACCTCCTCCTATCTCCAATGTTGCCTAAATGCGAAGCTAGGGTTCGCTGCCACCACCGTCCTCTCTGTCGCTCGGGGTGCTTTAATTTCGTGCTCCGTCCCACTGCCATATTGGATCTATGGCCTGGACTGACTCCTTCCTATATGGTTGCCCTTTGTCGATCGCTATGTCCACTGGACTACTGTTGATACAACCTTTAATTTTGGGAACTCATATTATTTCATTCGTCATTATCGACACAAGGTAGCTCTAGGTTGAGATTCTAGGAGCTCGCAATTTTTGCATGTGTGTCGAGGATTGGGTCGAGTGGCCCAACACCATTTTGGCCTTATGAGCCACTAGCAAGCCAAGCCCGACTCGCTTGCTGGCGCAGGGCATCTTTCTGCCAAGGAGTGGTCGTGTGGCGTCGTCCGTGGGCCCAGCTGCTACACCGCACCCTTGAACGGGGGATGCCGGGGTCAAAGGACAAGATATATATGTTAGAAGTTGGGTTGTGGACATGATGTGGCTTGTAGAATAAGCTTGCCCCTCTTTTTTCAGCGACCAATATAAAGGGACTCCTCACACAGACATAGAGAGAACTCTCGATAATGAAAAAACATGTTAGCTCAAACTGCCCCCTCCCTGCTGGCTTGGGTAACCTCTTCCTTGTACTCAGTCCAAATGACATCGTTTTCGTTTTTGCTTTGCTATTCAGTCCAGATGACACATTTTGATAACTTTCTGATTCAGGTTTGATGTTTTCGTAGGGTTGGCCAATAAGTTGCCTGCTCCGTATGATGTGTTTTTCATGCAAGTTAGAGAATTAAACAACTGCACCATGCCTTGCTTTGGCTTCGTAATTGGAGGTTCTCGGTGAATGCAAATCTTTGGAGATTATATATATGAAAAGTAGTCTAATTGGGATCCTCTGTCGTAACTGCAAGTGCAGTTACAACCACTGCAGGTTGGGCCCTAGACTCATCCAGAGTGGTCGGCATCTATGGCAGGGGATCCCGGTGGCAGGTCACACACATGTGCAGTGGGGTAGTAGGGCTAAAGAAGATCAACAAACACGCAGGACCATACCAGAAAACAGTGGCTGCGCCCACCTACAGCGCTGGAGCTTGTCTGATGCAAGCTGCTGATCAGTAAAGTACAGAGGGATAATGCCAGCGGCAAGATGATCTAAGCATCCATGCGTCCTGCTCACCCTCAGCTAGCTCGATGCAAAGGCGAAAAGCTAACGCGGGACGTGGCACTCTCGCCGTCCGTCTCGCCGGATGCACGCGATCAGGGCTTAGACTAGGCCGATGGAACGGCAGATTCTGCGCGACACGTCGAGGCTTGGGCGCGGCTATTAAAACCCACGGAGAAACCAACGGTTTTTGGAACCGGACACCGAAGTCGCTTGCTGCCTCGGCGAGTAGCTAGCTTCGAGCACGAGCAGCTAGCTTCGAGCACGAGCAGCTCTAGGCTCTAGCTACCAAGTAGTGGCCTCGCCGCCGCCTCTCTCTCTCTCTCTCTCTCTCTCGCCAAGTCGCCAGCCAAGTCGCCATATGCTGAGGTCGGTGTCCGGCTCGACCTCCTCGCGGGGCATCGCCGCCGTCGTCGGCGTCGGCCCCAGGCTCGGCTCGGCGGTCGCCCGCAAGTTCGCCTCCGAGGGCTACACTGTCGCCATCCTCTCCCACGCGTATAGCATACATTATACGAAGTTATACGATCTCTCTCTCGCGCGCGCGCGCGCGCGTGCGCGCGGACTGATCGGTGTGGTTTGTGAGCAGAGAAGCTGTCGCAGCTGGCGGAGGAGATCGCGCAGGAGGCGAAGGCGCAGGTGTTCGCGCTCCGGGTGGACTGCGCCGACGCGCGCTCCGTGCGCGAGGCCTTCGAGGGCGTGCTCTCGCTCGGCCCCGTCGAGGTGCTCGTCTACAACGCCAGCGAGCCGCCCGCCGAAGGCGACGGCGGCGGCGGCGCCTCCCGCCCCACCCCCTTCCTCGCCGTCTCCCCGGCCGCGCTGCACCGCGCCCTCGCCGTCTGCGCCGCCGGGGCGTTCCACTGCGCGCAGCAGGTCATCCCCGGGATGGTCGACCGGCGCAGGGGCACCATCATCTTCACCGGCTCGTCGGCGTCGGTCGCCGGCCTCGCCGGCTACTCCGATCTGAGTAAGCCGACCAAACGGATCGAGATCGATCGAGCTCTCGCGTCGCGTGATCCGTCGCTAAAGTGAATTCATGGCCCGCTGATCGATGCGCGCGTAAACACGCATGCAGGTTGCGGCAAGTTCGCGCTGAGGGGGTTGTCCCAGTCTCTCGCCAAGGAGTTCGGCCCCGCCGGCGTGCACATTGCGCACGTGATCATCGACGGCGTCGTCGGCGAGCGGAGGTCAGTGAAAAGCTAGCCCAACACATTACCGCGTCAATTGATTCCTCGACTACAGCTAGACGCCGCTCGATACATAACACATGTTTAATTCGTCCTACGCCGTGTCTCCAAGATTGCGAAATCGGTCGTCCTAGTCACATCTCCGAAGAGACCTAACTTAAGGCTGAGCTAGAGTTGCGGGCACTGTTCAATCTTCTTTTCACTTTTCATCATCATTTTCCTCTCATCTATTTATTGGGAGCGACTGTACAACAGTCGCATACTTGTGTCCGTCTCGCTCGGGCCAGTAGTTGCTGAGCGCGCAGTGCGGCCCAGGCAATTGCCGCCGAGCAAAACCGTTATTTATTTGACATAGTACTAGACTAAACTAAGTTACTTATATCAATGATGCGTTAAGAACCAAACAGGGATCCTGAAACACTACCATGGTCGATCTAGCCTCTTTATGTTAAACTCTAAATTTAGACTCATATTGATTTTATATATCTTTTTTAGGATAGTGACTCTGCTGAAGAGGATAGAAATATAGGAAACGAGCAATGGTTTAGAAAAGTGATATAAAAAAAGAAATATGGACATCCTGTTGGTGATGTTTCGCATTGTTCTACATGTTTCGATTATTTATTATATTTTTAACGTTGTTTCGATTATTTGAAGTCACAATATAAACAATTATTTGAAATCATAATATAAACATTTAGAGCATGCCTAGCTAACTCTCTAAAATTAAACTCTTCTCTATAATTAAATATTTTTAGTCTACCATTTTAGCAGAATTTTTAAATTTAGACTCTTTATTTAGAGATTCTTTGTCTCTCTATCATGAGCTTTTGAGGATAGAAACTATGCTGATCCAAAAAATAAAAATACAGAATACAAACCGTGGTTCAGGCAAAGAGAGATACAGATTCAAATTTAGAGATTTTTTTTATGCACATACAAAACGGTCGAAGTTGTCATGATCAAAACGGCCAAAAGTGGTCAAAGATTAGGAGATCAGGTGCGGTCCATAAGCGCAGAAACATCCTTTACCTTCCAATATACGCGCTTCGATCCGTGCCCATTCTACAATCAGAATTTTTCTTTCTCTTTTTCGGGCCAAATTCTGAGCAGATAGTACGTCTTGCTTCATCAGCTAGTCATCACAGAGGCGTTCAAGTGGGCATGGAATATTGCCCGTGGTGAGCTATGACAAGTAGAAAGGTGTTCCCGAAGTTTTTGGAGCTCTCCATTCTCATCGATCATTCGATCGTTGCCCCTCTCTCGATCGAGAGAGAGTGGTCCTCTGGTATATATCCCAGCGTGTAGATCTGATACACCCGTAGGCCGTTTTCAGGAATCCATTCGCCAATGATGGCACTGATATATACGACTTTCGTATTGGCCTGTACAATCATGTGAGATCGCGAGGTCGCTCCTTTTGGCGTCCTGTCCATGAACCCTAGGAAGAGACTTTTTCAGGCACGATAAGGGAAAACCGTGAAATAAAGTGTACGACGATAGAGTGTATACAGGAGGGAAAGAAATCTTTTAACAATATAATCAGTATAGTTTAAATGTGAAGGAATTTCAGAGAGATGAATAGAGTGGACAATGAATAGTATTATAGAGTGCACATTTAGAGTTTTTTTTGTAGATATGCTCTTACAAAATACTCGCTTCGTCCACAAATGATCTAAAATCACAAAGACCAAGAAAAACAATTAAAGGATCAACTGCCCATTTAATCTTAAGAATATTGCTGCGAAAGTAGTGCCATTATTTACTCCTAGCCTCACCCTAAAAATTGTGTCCTCTCACCAATCCAAGGGCTACATGCTTTTAGCATGCCACAACAGTCATAACTCCCAGCTCGACATGCAATATAATTAACTATACACTCATGCAATTAAAACTAAATTAAAACGTAGATCTTTTTTGGACAGACAAAAGTTTATATTTAGATCATTTGTGCCGGGAGATAGTAAGTACTCCATATAAGCCATCGATCCTTATTTTTGTTGTTTAATAAATCTGGGCGTGCCTTAACTTGTGAGATCAGCTAATCGTTATCCATAACTGTGGCAAAGGTTTGGTGTTAGAATGAACATAAGGGAGCTGCTAGTGTATTGTTGCATTCGTTTGGATGGCTTCAGTGGGTGGTACTTTCTTCAATGCATGATGGAACATCGTTGATTCCGACATCTTCTCCGTCTTTGATTAACCTGATTCATTGCTTTGGAGAGAATCTTTCCACCATTAATACAACCCAACGTTGTCCTCATCCCCAAAAAGGAGAATGCTTGTGCTCCGCGAGGGATTTTCAGGTTAACCAGTCTTTAAAATGTACAAGGCCTTATTATCCTCTGTTACCGAGCTCTTCACAAAAACTCAGCTCACCAACTCTCCAAACAGATCCCGAGACTAATGTTCTTTTTAGAGTGCGTTCAACAAACTTAGATGCATTCGAGATAATTTCCTTCTCATCCGCAGAAAGTGATGTACCGCTCAAAGACACCATGCCTCCTTTTTTAAGCTAGACATCATAAAAGTTCATAAGATCCCTTTGATTCAGTGGTCATGGTAATTAGGAGTGCAAACGAGCGAGCGAGCGAGTTTACCCTATCCGTCTGGAGCGAGCGAGCCGAGTTTATTTAATAGGCAAGCTCAAGTTTGGTTCAAACAAATTTCAAATAGGCTCGAGCTCGTCTAAGCTCGGTGAGTTATAAATTTAATAAAAAAATACAAAACTTGTTCAGGCTCGAACGTGCGGATAGCCACATAAACACAAACACAACAAGCTAGTTGTGTGAATGCGCGAGACGCAAGTTCGTTAGATTGATGAAAAAATGGGCTTCGGCCAAAGGTCGAAGGATTGGATTTTGACCGAAAGACTAGTTAGTCTTTGTAATAATCCCACATTGAAAGTAGATGGAAAGTAGGGTGTTTAAACATTATTAACAAGGAATAGGGATCATTCTCTCATTGGATTCATTTGTGTCCAGGGTCCCTTTCGCTCACATGCATTTTGAATAAAAACAATTTTTTAAATAAAAAATCATATCTTTTTTCTCTCTCTTCACCTTCTCTTCCCTCTCCTCTGGCAAGCTTTCTTCCATGTTGGCTGTATGCCTAGCTACCATGCCGGCACGGCAGATCACGGAGCCAACACGTCAAGCTGAGCATTTACGGTGCAAGCGAGAGTGAAGGACTTAATTTTTTTCCCGAAAATTCAGGGGGGCTGGGACTTTTTTTTTCAAAAATTTAGGAAGCATTTTTAGCGAGACTTCCATAATATTATAGCAATTATAAAGAGGTTACCATGGGAAAGGAATCAGGATAGATAAAGAGGACATTAATAATACTCTTTCCGTTCTTTTTTGTTTAACGCTTTTAACTTTTGAACACGTCTTTGGCATTCGTTTTATTTAAAAAGAATTATATAAATATTATTTATTTTGTTATGATTTGTTTTTATCATTAAAGATATTTTATGAATGACTTATATTTTTGTATGCTGACACTAAATTTTTAAATAAAACAAATAGTTAACGTGTTTAAAAGTTAAAGGCATCAAATAAAAAAACGGAGGAAGTAATTTAGAGAAAAAATATAAAAAGATGGTTCCTGATGCTCTTGAAATTCATCTGCTTTTATATGTTTTGGGGGTATTTGTAAATTTCGGATCTTTTTTGGAAAGCATGTCACGCGGAACCTTTCCATCGATCTTTTTATCCCCTCCGAGGTGTCCGGAACCTTTCCATCGATCTGGCTCCGCCACCGACTGGCACGTCACGCGGAGCCCTTTTGCCCCTTGACGATGGCCGGCCGGCACCGGCCGTCCCCTCGAGCCGCCGCCACGTACCCGCGGCCGCGGAGCAACGTGCCCCCACCCGAAGCATCAACCCCCGCCGCGTGGCACCTCCCTCGCCGGCGGCGGCCACCAACCCACCGCTTCGTGCGCGCCGCTTTCGTTGTCGCCGCGAGCGGCGTCGTTCGGTTGGTGACAACGAGGCGGTCGAAACTGACGGAAGCATTGATCGTCTTCTTGTGAATTGTCATGGCCAGGTCACCGAGGGGCAAGGCCGGCGACGCGGCGGCGGCGGCGGCGGGGGCGGACCCGGACGCGGTGGCGCAGAGCTACTGGCACGTCCACGCCCAGGACCGGAGCGCGTGGACGCAGGAGATGGACGTCCGGTCGCCGTCGACGTCCATGTAGCTCCACAGCGGCGGCGGCGGCGGCATGGCCGGCTCGTCGCCGGCGGAATCTCTTAGCGTTTCGGGACGGGAAAGAATCGATCGGTTTCGGCCGTGGACGCGTCGGGGTGTGCGTGGCTGTGGGTCGACGGGGATCGTGTCCCCGCACCGCGTCGCGTGGAACTTTCGCATCCTTCCCTTTCCCTCTGTGCCGTTGCCATCGCCGCGCCGGCTTTGGCGCCGGCGGCGACCTGCAAAATTCATGCGATTTGTACAAAAACTGGTACATGTGTGGGTCATTCTACATGCATACTCGTCATCGATCATATGAACTGGGTGATTTGAGTTCCATGGCAACACACGTTATATACATATATAGCACGTGGAGTGCCAAGAAACGGACATGGTGCACCGTGCCTTGCTGCCTGCGACGGACTCACGGACGGCACGCCGGAGCGCGGCGGTGCTCGCCGGACAAGCAGGCAGCGCATGCAGAGTAATGGAGAGCGGAGGCGCCGTCGATGTGAAAGGGAGCGTGGCCCCGGACTGGGCCGCGCTGCCCGCGGACGGCGGCTATACGGACACCGATGGGCGATGGCGTGCGTTTCAAGTGGATAGCCAGTGCAGTGCAATCGTGGCGCTGTTTTACGCGAAAGGGAGAGGCTGATCCATCACTCACTTGTCCTGGACAAGGAGCATCTCAGACGGTAGAACCAATTTATTGGCTATAAAGTCTACATGGCATATTCAAATACTGTATTATAGCATGTACAATGGTTGAGACAGCGGTTGTCTCTAAGCTGTCTCTAGCCATTGCCATATCATCTAGAGATAATACAAGAGACTACCCATACAATGGGTTGTCTGTAAGCTGTCTACATAGATATTTAATGTTTGCATGAAGATTAAAACAATGTGATGATCAAGTGTGCATTCTAACTTTGTATCCTACGTGTTCATATATAGTGTTGCAGAGTTGAAAAATAATAAACCAAGAATATTATAATTGAAACATAATTTGAATACATTACCCTCACTTCGTTGTCGCTGCCCCACCCATCCACCTCGGATCCTATCGCAGCGAAGAGAGAGAGAGAGAGAGAGAGAGAGAGAGAGAGAGCGCTCGGGGCGCAGCAACGATGGCTCCGGTGCGACGATGACGGCAACGCTACACGGGGAGGGATCCGGCGGCGACGGCCTGACGCAACAGCAGCACTGTGTGGGCCATGCATCGTCTTGCAGCTCTAGGAAGGGGGAAGAACTGGAGGGAGAGAAAAAGGGGAGATAGAGTGAGAGAAAGAGGGAGGACACATGCACAACGAGGATCGGGCCGCTCGCTGGCGCTTCATCAAGCACCGACGCTAACCCAAGCCGCCTTCTCTCTCCTCCAGCTCATCCAAAAATTTGATATGGATGGCTTATATCCTGCTGATATGTCTCCATTGAAGATGCTCTAATAAAACGACATTCATGTATGTAAATTCCTCCAGGAAATGACAATGAATTGATTACGAGACTCGGTTAAACAATAATCTAGATCATCTTTAATAAAAGGACATCGTGTGTACGTAAATCTTGTTGGGCATTTGCTGGGCTTTTGGGCTTGGTACATTCGGAGAATAAGAGGGAGAGGGCAGCAGCTACTGCCCTAGGGAGTAGACGAGCAGCAGCGCTGCTGCAGCTGCTGGCAGTGGCGGCGGCTGCCGTTCCGCAGCTCGCGGAGGCGCGCGGCGCGTGCGTCGTGGGGCTGGCTCGCCGGCTTCCTCGCGCAGTTTGTTGCTCCTCCGTCCTTATCCATCTCTCTATTTAGCCGATTGCCTTCTCGAGTTACGTGCTAGCATGAGCTCATCTTCCCCTCTTTCTCTGTGCACTCCGCTGCTGCTCATCGCCCGTCAGCGGTGGCTCTCGTGGTGGTGTTGTTGTCCCTCTCCGACTTGGGTACCCGGTGGCCACGGGATTGGACACCGAGTCCCTGTGCTGCTCCTCTCTGCTCCTCGAGTCTTCACCTCGGCTTGGTTCATGGTGGGGCGATAGGCATCGTATCTCCGGATCTTCTCGTCGGTGGTTACTCGGTGCAGCCCGGCTATCTGTTTTTTGGGACAGCGAGTTGCTTGCGCTTTGCCTTTCTTCGCTGCCTTCCTTGTCGGCTCGGATCCGACGCTACGTAAGAATTTCCGAGACTCCTCTGTTGCTGTTGTGAGTAGTGAATCAATTGGAGATTTTGGGGATCTAATTCTTGTATGAGAGGCTATTTATCTGATTTGGAAGTATTGCTACTGTGGTTGTGGGATTACCCTAATTGCTATGTGATAATAATCTGATTGAGGCATATAAATATATTTGTTCATTATATCTTGTGGTAGATTCAATTAGTATCTGCACTGTTTATGATTTATATTGTATTCATCCCAATTGATCCATGCCATGATCTGTTGATGTTTGGTCTCTGGACACTCGTTATCTTGATCTATTATTGGTGCCTTCGGCTGTATTAGTGTGCTGTTCAGATTGCACTTAGTGATCTGTTTATTATTTCTGGTACCTTTGCTTAGCACTTTGGTGCTGTTCGGTTGGTTCAGACCGAACTGTTTTTGGTCTAGTGGCTATTAACTTGAATAATTGTAAATCAACATATCTGTTTGGCTAAATTGGGATGTTCTGAGCTTAACTCCTTTCCAAAATAGTGCAGAATTGATTGTCTAATCCTTGATATTAATCTCAGATTGTATTTTGCCTGTGAAATCATTGAGTATTGTGACTTGTGACTGGACGGCTGTTTTCATCAACCAGTCATTAGTTTAATTCTGAGAGCTATTAAATCAACTCAATGGTGATTTATTCACTTGATTTGCTGGCTGCGCTGTAGCGCTCTCTTCCCCTCGTTGTGGCGTCCCCTCCCATCGCCATCTCCAACGACGGAGGCGACGACAGCTCCCGCGGGGACAGTGGTTCCAACAAGGCGTCCTCTGCTCGCCCTCTCCGCCGCTGACGCGACGTCCCCTCACTTCACTGTCGCCGCCCCATCCATCCACCTCGGATCCTGCCGCAGCGGAGAGGGGAGAGAGAGAGAGAGAGAGAGAGAGAGAGAGAGAGCTCGGGGCGTGGCAACGATGGCACCGGCGCGGCAGCGACAGCAGCGCTTCGCGGGGAGGGATCCGGCAGCGACAGCAGCACTACGTGGGCCATGCATCGCCACACAGTTGTTGGAAGCGGGAAGAACTGGAGGGAGAGAAGAGGGGGGGGGGAGAGAGAGAGAGGGAGGACACTTGCACAGCGAGGATCGGGCCGCTCGCCGGCGCTTCATCAAGCGCCGATGCTAACCCAAGCCGCCTTCTCTCCTTCAGCTCATCCAAAATCTGATATGGATGGCTTATATCCTGCTGATATGTCTCCATTGAAGATGCTCTAATAAAACGACATGCACGCAAATTTCTTCAGAAAATGACAATGAGTTGATTACGAGACTCGGTTAAACAGTAAGCTAGATCATCTTTAATAGAAGGACATCGTGTGTACGTAAATCTCACACACTCAATATTTTCTCCCAAAAATATCTCATGGAACTCGACTGGCGTTCCGTTCTTCTTCCTTCTTTTTATTGAAGTTAAACGTTTTTTTTGTTTAACATAATCATAAGATAAATCACGACAAACTTACATAAGAGAATGGAATCTAATAACTGACAACCCTCTGGCGGGTTAGATGACCCGCTCGCAGAGTGATCAATTGATTCGACCTGAACAAAAGGGTTCAAAATATTCAGGAAATGGTTTTAAAAAGAGGTGCGACCGAAGGACGGTGAACATACATGGCACAAGGTTTGCTCAGTGTCAGTCACCTACGTGTTGCTCATATGTGGCATCCAAGTGGGTCTCGACCAATGTGAATGCTTCGTTTTTTATTTTATTTTTTATAGCATGTTTCAATTATTACATTTTAGTAGGTACATGGAATATCAATATCATCAAGGTTTAACTATCATCGATCTTTGATATCATTACGAATCAATTAGATATATCGTGAAATATCAAATATAATATATCATCAAGGTACCCTCGAGCATCGATCATTTTTTTAGTTCAATTATCAAGCATCATGGCTCTCACCTCCTCAAGTTTCGAGAGCCATTCTTTAGTATAAGATATCATTGAGTATGCAGTATCATCGCGTATTGAGAGTATTACCACGTATTAGGATAGGGCATATGTATTGGGGGTATTACCAAGCATTAGGGCTACAGTCTGAGTACCATATATTTTTGAGTATTAGGTATCATCATGTATTTGAATTATTGGTGAATGTCAGATATCATCTATTCAATTCATCTATATCAGGTTATCAGGTATCGACGTACTATCGAGTATCAAGGGGATCAATAAGTATTAGATATTATTGAGTAAATTGTATCATTGAGTATTATAGTACCGTCGAGTATCGGGCGGTGGGGGTTATAGTTGAACATGAAGTATTAAGGTATGGTTGAGTATATTATCAAGCTTCGAGTATTGCCAAATAACAGGGAGATATCATCAAGCCTTGAACATCAAGGAGTATTGGATTATAAAAGAAATTCAGATTTTTATTTAAAACGTAGAAAGTTTTATCTTGATTTTATGACAATTACAAATTTTATTTTGCATTAAATAGAGTTCATATAAAATAAATATGAAACCAACAAAAACCTATAATCAAGGAAAAAAAAGTAAAAAATAGTTGTTTTGTATTTAATTTTCTTGATAAGAAAAAGATGGTTGTTTTGTATTTTCTTGTTGTACAAAACAACTAATCTTCTACTGTTCAAAATAACCATCTTCTACTATTTACTTCTGTCCTGTTCCGTTCCATTACATACAAAAGCTACTCGCACACCTTGTGAGCATCGTTGATCCCTAATTATTTAGTGGTATTGATGACATGGATATTTGCGTAAGGATGAGTACTAGGGAGTTCTTGGTTCTTTCATGAACCCTAGCGAGGCTTCGGCAAATATTTGAGCTGCTCCAAGATGATCTAAGCATGATCGGACGACTGAAGAGGTCATGTGTAGGTTTATGAGTAGTTAGGCTTTCATTTTTGTTGCCCATGTTTCAAGAGGGGTCTAAATTGGTTCGATCATGCCGAGTCTTTCCTCACTTAAATCCCTAGCCTTCTCTTAGTCCACAAGCCTTTCACATTCACCTAAAGATCCTAATTTGTTCAAAATACCTAAGCCTTGCTTTGTCAGTGCTCATCGGACTGGGTCCGACCGCCGTCGGACTGGGTCTGATGGGCCCAAACCCTAAGTGCTTTCTTCTGTTGCTGGGGGTCCAAACCCTAAGTGCTTTCTTCTGTTGCCGGTCGGACAGGGTCCGACCGGGTCCGACCGTTGTTGGACTGGATCCGACAGTACCTTGTTCCGGTGCCTTAACCTCCATCGGACTGGGTCCGACAGTACGTGTCCCAGCTGTTCTGAGACTTGGTTGCAGCTATCGGACCAGGTCTAGTGACCATCGGACCGGGTCCGACGGGTACTGTAACGGTTAGTTTTTGGAGTTTTCCCTAGCTCCAACGACTATTTCTCTTTGGGGGGGGGTATAAATTGAGTGCGGTAGGCAGCCATTTATAAGGTTTGATGCTCCATTTCACCTATACCCAACATCTACTCATCTTATGGGTGTTCTAGCGCCTTTCCTACACCAATTCATCAACCACCTACCTTCCCTCAAACCGAGCTTCATAGAAGTCCTTCGATTTGGCATGATCGAGGCATTTCGGGCTTATTACTCTTGAAGACGGTGTTCTTCTCGGAGAAGTGGGCTTGGGAGTAGGCCTTAGCGTGTGGCAACTCTTGAGTCGGTGTATAGGTGACAGAGCCCACCTCGCCGGAGTGGCGGAACGACTACCGGGGAGTAAGTGAGGCGTGTGGCTCAAAAGGGAGCCGGTCCTTGTGTGCAAAGGCTAGCCTCAACGGAGAGTAGAAGTTGCGGCTCCGAACTTGGGTGAAACAAATACCGTGTCACTTCTTCTTTGTCTCATTTACTTCCGCATTTATCATTCGCATAAATTGCTAAATTGCTTGGGTGCTTTGAATGGATGGATTATATTACTAGTGCTTGTCATTTAATTTGTTTCCGCTTGATAGGGCACTAGAACCTAGGATTGGGTTACTCTTAATCTTGTTGCTTAATCAAGTATAACCTAAAAGAAATTAAAATTTGCCTATTCACCCCCTCTAGGCCATAGAGATCCTTTCACACCTCTACACTAGAGGGGCAAAGATGAGCACGATTAACGAGCAAGATAGGGCATACGGTCATCGTGCAAGACAAGACTCATTGTATGATTTGTTTTCGTTGTTTAGCTATGCATTTGTCACACTTGAAACGGGACGTTTCGTTCCTACCAAACCTACCAAAGAATTGTGGCGAAACGACATGATGTTCGCGAGCCTAGCGATGGGATACCTCATGCAATGCAGGCCTATCCCCTTCTTCTGCCCTCGTCTTCCTCCTGTGTTGCTTCCCTTTTACTTCTTAACTCTCTGTGCGCCCCCCTCCCACCACCGGCACAACATCTCGCCTCTGGGTTTAGGTTAGAGGTACACACGTGTTCTCGTGGCTTGTATGGAGGCCAGGGATGCGATGACCCAACGATGGGAAGTGATCGTTGTGGGACGGCAGCAAAGCTGGAGCAACGGTGGACAGAGTTGGCATGACGAGCAACACCATTTGACCGTAATTAGGGTGGGTGGGACAGACATGGACGAAGGGGTAAAGACATAATTCGATCCTAGGCAGGGTGAGCACGGTGCCAAGAGAATGGGGTCAATAGATGACGCGACGATAGGTGCTGGTCGGATGGGTGGTGGAAGCATGTGGAGCTCACTAGAGAATGAGAACGAAGAGAAAAGGGCGAGTCAAGTCGCCGCCGGTGAGAAAGGAAGAGGGAGCACATCAGGACCGAGTGTTTTCGGGCTACCCTGTTGGTTTTGACGATGGAAGGTGTCGGGGATAAAATCACGGCCCATTGCCATGGCCCACTCCCTGACGGCCCAATCGAACAACCTCTTAGGGCCTGCTCCCTGGAAGGTTCTATCAGGCCCATATGCATCCTGCCGAACAGCTTCCTGGTTGGCACGGTGTGTAACGGCTTAGGCCTCGTGTTCGAGTCCGACTCGAACGGAGTTCTGCACGTCTACGTGAAGACCCGGACGTGGTTTCCTGGATTGGAATAGGAGTCGTGATCCCCAAGAATTGGAGGATACCTTATCAATAACCATCTTCTACTATTTACTTCTGTCCTGTTCCGTTCCATTACATACAAAAGCTACTCGCACACCTTGTGAGCATCGTTGATCCCTAATTATTTAGTGGTATTGATGACATGGATATTTGCGTAAGGATGAGTACTAGGGAGTTCTTGGTTCTTTCATGAACCCTAGCGAGGCTTCGGCAAATATTTGAGCTGCTCCAAGATGATCTAAGCATGATCGGACGACTGAAGAGGTCATGTGTAGGTTTATGAGTAGTTAGGCTTTCATTTTTGTTGCCCATGTTTCAAGAGGGGTCTAAATTGGTTCGATCATGCCGAGTCTTTCCTCACTTAAATCCCTAGCCTTCTCTTAGTCCACAAGCCTTTCACATTCACCTAAAGATCCTAATTTGTTCAAAATACCTAAGCCTTGCTTTGTCAGTGCTCATCGGACTGGGTCCGACCGCCGTCGGACTGGGTCTGATGGGCCCAAACCCTAAGTGCTTTCTTCTGTTGCTGGGGGTCCAAACCCTAAGTGCTTTCTTCTGTTGCCGGTCGGACAGGGTCCGACCGGGTCCGACCGTTGTTGGACTGGATCCGACAGTACCTTGTTCCGGTGCCTTAACCTCCATCGGACTGGGTCCGACAGTACGTGTCCCAGCTGTTCTGAGACTTGGTTGCAGCTATCGGACCAGGTCTAGTGACCATCGGACCGGGTCCGACGGGTACTGTAACGGTTAGTTTTTGGAGTTTTCCCTAGCTCCAACGACTATTTCTCTTTGGGGGGGGGTATAAATTGAGTGCGGTAGGCAGCCATTTATAAGGTTTGATGCTCCATTTCACCTATACCCAACATCTACTCATCTTATGGGTGTTCTAGCGCCTTTCCTACACCAATTCATCAACCACCTACCTTCCCTCAAACCGAGCTTCATAGAAGTCCTTCGATTTGGCATGATCGAGGCATTTCGGGCTTATTACTCTTGAAGACGGTGTTCTTCTCGGAGAAGTGGGCTTGGGAGTAGGCCTTAGCGTGTGGCAACTCTTGAGTCGGTGTATAGGTGACAGAGCCCACCTCGCCGGAGTGGCGGAACGACTACCGGGGAGTAAGTGAGGCGTGTGGCTCAAAAGGGAGCCGGTCCTTGTGTGCAAAGGCTAGCCTCAACGGAGAGTAGAAGTTGCGGCTCCGAACTTGGGTGAAACAAATACCGTGTCACTTCTTCTTTGTCTCATTTACTTCCGCATTTATCATTCGCATAAATTGCTAAATTGCTTGGGTGCTTTGAATGGATGGATTATATTACTAGTGCTTGTCATTTAATTTGTTTCCGCTTGATAGGGCACTAGAACCTAGGATTGGGTTACTCTTAATCTTGTTGCTTAATCAAGTATAACCTAAAAGAAATTAAAATTTGCCTATTCACCCCCTCTAGGCCATAGAGATCCTTTCACACCTCTACACTAGAGGGGCAAAGATGAGCACGATTAACGAGCAAGATAGGGCATACGGTCATCGTGCAAGACAAGACTCATTGTATGATTTGTTTTCGTTGTTTAGCTATGCATTTGTCACACTTGAAACGGGACGTTTCGTTCCTACCAAACCTACCAAAGAATTGTGGCGAAACGACATGATGTTCGCGAGCCTAGCGATGGGATACCTCATGCAATGCAGGCCTATCCCCTTCTTCTGCCCTCGTCTTCCTCCTGTGTTGCTTCCCTTTTACTTCTTAACTCTCTGTGCGCCCCCCTCCCACCACCGGCACAACATCTCGCCTCTGGGTTTAGGTTAGAGGTACACACGTGTTCTCGTGGCTTGTATGGAGGCTGGGGATGCGACGACCCAACGATGGGAAGGAATTGTTGTGGGACGGCAGCAAGGCTGGAGTAACGGTGGACAGAGTTGGCATGAGGAGCAACACCATTTGGCCGTAATTAGGGTGGGTGGGACAGACATGGACAAAGGGGTAAAGACATAATTCGATCGTAGGCAGGGTGAGCACGGTGCCGAGAGAAAGGGGGCAATAGATGACGCGGCGACAGGTGCTGGTCGGATGGGTGTTGGAAGCGTGTGGAGCTCACTAGAGAATGAGAACGAAGAGAAAAGGGCGAGTCAAGTCGCCGCCAGTGAGGAAGGAAGAGGGGGGCACATCAGGACTGAGTGTTTTCAGGCTACCCTGTTGGTTTTGACGATGGAAGGTACACCGACCCGGAGTTGCTCCCAATTTTCATTTACGGACCTGTACCGACTTTCTAGCTTCTTTGTCGCCGGCTCGCCGCACTGTGATCTGGGCCTGCAGGCGGCATGCCTGATTGCATACAGATAAGTTCCTGCCGACGATGTGATCTGTGAGCCTGTAAGGCCTGCGGGCGGCATGCCTGATTGATTGCACAGATAAGTAATAAGCTCCTGGCGACGAGATACAAACACATGGCCCGAACAGTGACCGACTGACTGCTTAAATAGGGTAAGGATCGAGAGGAACCGACTCACTGCCATTGGCGAGTCACTAGCACATACAGGAGAAGCGATGGGAGGATCATGAGATAATGGAGCCTGGAAGCTGGAAGTACAAAGAATCGGGGATAAACATGAAGGCGAGAGTTTTGTTTTATTCTCAACGTCGATAACAGATTGATTTCCACAACAGCTAAAAGACTGAGGCAAGAATGTGTAATCCTTAGACATTCCGTTGAAATCCTGCAGGTACGATGCCCCTAAAGAAAGCACAGTTAGGCAGAGGCCTTATCGCCCACAATTAGGCAGAGGTCTTATCGCCACCGAAAGCATTTTCCAAAACGCCGGTTTGCTGAAGGTGACTAATATCCCCACACAACTTGACAATGCAGCGCCCAGTCGTGCCGGACACAAGGATAACACTTACTGATGTGTTGTGTATCTTACAATGTAGTGGCTTCGTTGGGCTGGCATGCCTGTAGAGTTCTCTGATGGTTCCACCATGAGAGACTAGGATAACTCGCTCCCCTGTCAGTAGAGTAACATGAGCAGATGAGCTCAGATATGCTTAAAAGCTCGCAGGAAACTAAGCAACTCACATGCTGATGCAGGTGTGAATGAACTAAACTGGTGCTTTTTAAAAATCATGGTCTACAATGCATTATCTCCACCTTAGCCCTCAACTAAAGAGGGACAATGATAAGCCAACCCTAATCTGAGTGACATTTTCTTTAAATAGGTATATATATGAAACTCTTCAAAACATGCATTTACCAAAAAAAAAAAGGCCCATACAGTACAAGAAGGGAGCTACCAGTTTACCTTGATGTTTCTCCACTATTTTATACAGGCAAGAAACACATCGCTCCGACAGTTCATCAAGACTCTCACCACCACCCTGAAGAACAAGCTCCAAGAATTAATAACAAATATTTTCAGAAGTTACTGCATGCATGTAATCACAAATTTTAAAAAGGAAAAGGAAAAAAATAACCTGCAATTATTTGCATTTCATCCGATGCAACAGTTATAGTGCTAGGTAGGGAAACAATGTATGGGAATCATGTCAGATAATGCCCTGGAATCAAATTTAATTAAACAGAGCTTTTGATATCCCCCACTTGCCCTTAGAAGAAGCTACCCCATTGCATTAGTAGCACATTAACTTAAAAAATGCATGTAATGTTCAACGTGTAAAAACCTATGCAATGGTTAATGTACTCAGGGTCGTCTATGCATATCTGCTTGTGAAAATCCTCAGGTACTAGTTTTCAATAGTTTATCAAAAACATATACAGCGATGCTTACAGGAATTTTTTTGTTTCTCTTGTGGGACCTAAAAGCTTTGTAAGCCTCTGGTCTTTCTGTGATAGCATCTTCAAACTTCAAACCCTGCAGATCGCCTATGTGCCTTTCTCGCAGTGCTGGATCGAACACAACCTACAGCACAGATTGCTTATTTATTAATAATCTACAGACAAATATCTTAAACACAATATACATAGTTAGACATAGAAGCAATACAGATCATATGAATGATATGTTCAAACAACATAAAAGGGCACAAATCAAACGAACATACATTTGGTAAATTACAAATTTTTGCTATTGTTTCTGCCGTCTCTGCTGCTCGCTTCAGATCAGATGAGTATATTGCAGCTGGTTTGGCCTCTTGAGAGAGACGATGAGCAACCTTGGCATCAAAATCAGACAAGTTCCACATGAAAAAACGCTACTCAAAATGACTTCTGATAATCTGGGTAATTCATACTATACCGCAACAGCTTGCTGCCTTCCAATCTCATTCAATTCCGCATTCAAGTGTCCCTATCACATGATTTGGATATTATATTAGTTCAAAGAAGCTATAAAAAAAACTGATAACATTTCTTGCTCAGTTATTCCATGTCCAAATCAATGAGCATTTGGATATCACATGGTTAGGTATCGTGTAACTGTGCTGAAAAGGTAGAAAAAAAAATCAATGAAAATTTCTTGCTCAGTAATTCCATGTCCAAATCAAATGAGCATTTGGACATCACATGGTTAGGTATCATGTAACTGTGCTGAAAAAGAAGACCCAGGATCTACCGTAACTCAAGGAGACATAAACCATCATTTTTCAAATGTTGCTCTTTATGAAACAGATATGATGCATAGGTGAGTAGTTGAAGCGATGTAACGTTGCCTTCTATCATCAGTTAGGCTTGCTTGGATTGTAGGAATTTCATAGGAAACATTTCATTTCCATAGGAATCAGTAAAATTACTGGTTTTTGAAACATGCCTTAAACTTTTGCATTGGATGTCGCCTGTTGTTAGAGCTACTGGGCAACCCTAGAGCAGAAGCTAGAGAAAATTCCCTAAGGCATCAGAACATAACTAAAAAAAGATAAGGTAACCAGTGCAGCCATTAAATTTCTATAAATAGCATGAGAAAACATGCATTATCTGACAGAAGTTTCAATTCATTATGATCAACTGAGGATTAATGTTGTTTGGTGACAGAATATACCCCTCTTACTATAGTTGAGTGAAGAAACAGCAGCTTGAATGCTGACATTACCACATTCACAGTTCACACTAAGAATAGAAACTTAACAAGCATGGTGGAAATGAATGCCAGCATGTTCCCAACGACCTTGTAAGCAATTCACATTCAATCATGGTTAGATAACCTCTGCTAAGTTGTTTAGGTTTAGTTCTAACCTTTTTCTTTCTTTCTTTCTTTTTTCTAGTCTCCATGTGTTTATTTTTTTTATAGAAATATAATTTTAGCGGGTTCCTGCCCTGGGTTATTCTTTTAAAAAATTTGTAAGCAATTAAATATTTACTGAGTTTTTTTGTCTGCATCTAATGGAATCAGGCAATCAATCAAATTCCTTTCAGAACTTTATTGAAACAGTAACTAAGTTGCTTCCTAAATTACTACACCATTCACCTACATCATTTGACATCACATACAGTCTATTATAAAATGTAACACCTTTTACAGACAAAATTCCCCACAAATTCCTTTCCTGAAGTTAAGATGATAAACTGCCAAGGTGTGCCTAGCGCTGGGGCGATCATTATAAACACTAATAATCCAAGTGTACAACATGATTGTCCTAATGTCCTTGGTCCTTTTTTTTTTGATAAATTAAGCAAGAAGTAAAGACGAAGGCCCAGTGTGGAGAGTGAAACGGGGCTGGGGAAGGGAAGCAAGCGCGGTCACCTGGATGATGCGCGCGGCGTTCCAGGAGGTCTCGCCGTGGCGCACCACCACGACCTCGGTAAACTCGCCGGCCTCGCCCTCGGCCGTGGAAGAGGACGACATCGCTAGGGATGCTAGTCCCGGCACGTCGTCCCAGGGGCTCTGCGGGGCGAGGGCGGGGGTGCGGGCGAGGGAGACGGGGGCGACGGCTGACGGTGGCGAGGCGAGGGTGGCGGCGACGGCGTGAGGCGGCGGGAGGGGAGAGACGCGCGAGGGAGGCAGCGGCAGGGAGGACGTGACGAACTGACGATGAGACGGGGCTTGAACATGCGCCGCTCCGCCGAGCTCTGGCCGAGTGCGGAGTGGAAGAAAGGAGGGACCACGGGCCACGAGGCCACAGCCTACAGGCCATCTAGGCATCCCAAAATAATATACGGCCTTTGCTCAAATGGCAGCCCAGTCCAATTACACTTGTGTTGCCCGTTGATCTGGGTTTGCATATACCTATCCTTAGAAAGGATATTCAATATTTGTCAACTAAAAAGGAGCGTCGGTTCGTAAATATATTTACCGGTTGATATTTGAGCAAATAACATCTCGCCTTTCAAGGTATTTCGCAGACAAATTTCTCTTATACCCATCTACTAATCTATCCATTGATCGATCACATATCCCCCATTTCGATTGATCGATGTTTTGTCGATAATCCAGTTCTCTTCTTCTCTCTTGTCATTGATGTCCCCTTTCAACTGACCTCACTGGCGCAGTCAATGCATTTTCCATTCGACTCGCTAGTAAGGCTCGCCTCTCCATGGCCACCATCGTATTACCAACAACCTTAACAACCCTACGAGGAGCCTAACAAGGATGAGCCCATCGTCGAGGAGCTGGTGGCCAGCGACGAGCCCATGAGGCTGATGCCCAGGTGGCAGTGGGCCACATCATGGGATCCATATACGAATACTTGGATGCCCTGTGTGACATCCTAATAAAAATTATTAGGTGTCCCAATGTTTTTCCAAACAAAACCAAGGTACCACCTTATAATTTTCAGCTTAATTCCGCGTTATATGCCCATCGGCCAGATTAGCATGCAATTAGGGCCCATCGCAAATGGTTTAGCACTTTTGGCTCAATTAAAGGAGTGTTAAGAGCCCTCCCTGCGCCCCACACCCTATAAACTCCCCTCTCCACTGTGCACCACCGGCTACCCCCTCCCTTCCCCAAAACCCTAATCTACGGCTCAAGACCCCTCCTCCTGAGCACGTTTATGAGGTAAATGCAGTTTTCCTGTAGTCAAATCACTATGTAGATGGCACCATTAGATAGATCTCGTTGAGACGGTCCAGATGCATATGCGGATCGCACCATTTGGTTAAGAAACGAGCACAATAGAGCTTGCCAAAGTTTAAGGGTCCCACGGCCGCTAGCGAACCTCGCCGTTCGTGTCGCCCGCGCGAAACGCGCGCCCAACCAAGAGCCGCCACGCGCGTCCGGTGGGCCCCACTTCCCGCGTCCACTCCGCGCCGCTGCCGCCCTCGCCCAATCCCACCGCGACGCGCGTCCTGTGGGACCCGCCGCTGTCGGCGCCTAAAAAATCAATGAAAATTTCTTGCTCAGTAATTCCATGTCCAAATCAAATGAGCATTTGGACATCACATGGTTAGGTATCATGTAACTGTGCTGAAAAAGAAGACCCAGGATCTACCGTAACTCAAGGAGACATAAACCATCATTTTTCAAATGTTGCTCTTTATGAAACAGATATGATGCATAGGTGAGTAGTTGAAGCGATGTAACGTTGCTTTCTATCATCGGTTAGGCTTGCTTGGATTGTAGGAATTTCATAGGAAACATTTCATTTCCATAGGAATCAGTAAAATTACTGGTTTTTGAAACCCTTAAACTTTTGCATTGGATGTCTCCTGTTGATAGAGCTACTGGGCAATCCTAGAGCAGAAGCAAGAGAAAATTCCCTAGGGCATCAGAAAATAAATAAAAAAAGATAAGCTAACCAGTGCAGCCATTAAATTTCTATAAATAGCATGAGAAAACATGCATTATCTGACAGAAGTTTCAATTCATTATGATCAACTGAGGATTAATGTTGTTTGGTGACAGAATATACCCCTCTTACTATAGTTGAGTGAAGAAACAGCAGCTTGAATGCTGACATTACCACATTCACAGTTCACACTAAGAATAGAAACTTAACAAGCATGGTGGAAATGAATGCCAGCATGTTCCCAACGACCTTGTAAGCAATTCACATTCAATCATGGTTAGATAACCTCTGCTAAGTTGTTTAGGTTTAGTTCTAACCTTTTTCTTTCTTTCTTTCTTTTTTCTAGTCTCCATGTGTTTATTTTTTTTATAGAAATATAATTTTAGCGGGTTCCTGCCCTGGGTTATTCTTTTAAAAAATTTGTAAGCAATTAAATATTTACTGAGTTTTTTTGTCTGCATCTAATGGAATCAGGCAATCAATCAAATTCCTTTCAGAACTTTATTGAAACAGTAACTAAGTTGCTTCCTAAATTACTACACCATTCACCTACATCATTTGACATCACATACAGTCTATTATAAAATGTAACACCTTTTACAGACAAAATTCCCCACAAATTCCTTTCCTGAAGTTAAGATGATAAACTGCCAAGGTGTGCCTAGCGCTGGGGCGATCATTATAAACACTAATAATCCAAGTGTACAACATGATTGTCCTTGGTCCTTTTTTTGACAAATTAAGCAAGAAGTAAACACGAAGGCCCAGTGTGGAGAGTGAAACGGGGCTGGGGAAGGGAAGCAAGTGCGGTCACCTGGATGATGCGCGCGGCGTTCCAGGAGGTCTCGCCGTGGCGCACCACCACGACCTCGGTGAACTCGCCGGCCTCGCCCTCGGCAGTGGAAGCGGACGACATCGCTAGGGATGCTAACCCCGGCACGTCGTCCCAGGGGCTCTGCGGGGCGAGGGCGGGGGAGCGGGAGAGGGAGACGGGGGCGACGGCTGACGTTGGCGAGGCGAGGGTGGCGGCGACGGCGGGAGGCGGCGGGAGGGGAGAGACGCGCGAGGGAGGCAGCGGCAGGGAGGACGTGATGATGAGACGGGGCCTGAACATGCGCCGCTCCGCCGAGCTCCGGCCGAGTGCGGAGTGGAAGAAAGGAGGAACCACGGGCCATCAAGGCAGCCCAAAATAATATGCGGCCTTTGTTCAAGTGGCAGCCCAGTCCAATTAGACTATCGAGAGATGGATGCTTGCCCACCCACCTAGCCTTGCATACACACTTGTGTTGCCCGTTGATCTGGCTTTGCATATACCTATCCTTAGGATATTCAATATTTGTCAGCTAAAGAGGAGCGTCGCTTCGTAAATATATTTACCGGTTGATATTTGAGCAAATAACATCTCGCCTTTCAAGGTATTTCGCAGACAAATTTCTCTTATACACATCTACTTAATCTATCCATTGATCGATCACCTATCCCCCATTTCGATTGATCGATGTTTTGTCGATAATCCAGTTCTCTTCTTCTCTCTTGTCATTGATGTCCCCTTTCAACTGAACTCACTGGCATAGTCAATGCATTTTTCATTCGACTCGCTAGTAAGGCTCGCCTCTCCATGGCCACCATCGTATTACCAACAACCTTAACAACCCTACGAGGAGCCTAACAAGGATGAGCCCATCGTCGAGGAGCTGGTGGCCAGCGACGAGCCCATGAGGCTGATGCCCAGGTGGCAGTGGGCCACATCATGGGATCCATATTCGAATACTTGGGTGCCCTGCTCATGAGGTGCTAGAGAATGAGGAGAAGAAGGAATAAGATGACGACGAAGCTTATTTTCCGCCATGTCGTCGTCCAAGGAGGAGGCGATTGGACGGGCCTAAGAGTCTAATGTTGGGGACACCGCCCCAAAAACTTGTCAGACACCAAGAACAATGAGGAGGAGGTAGGACATGATGGCGACAATGAGTTAATGGCTCCTCCGACCTTGAGGTGGCGTGCGGAAGAGGCGACAATTAATGATGATGATTGGTGAATGTAAATATAGCTAGGGTATGTAGTGTAGTGTAGGTGTAGCTAGCTACTAACTAGCACCACCATGCTAATTAGGGTAGCTAATTTAGAAATATTTTAAAATATATATGTGTCTGTTCTAACAAAAGAACCGATAGAGAATGGTTATATGTGTCAATCACTAAGCATATTAGTGTCTTTTGTATTATTTCGGTTCAAAAACTGTTAATGTTACCAGTTTAGAACCGACATTAATGAATTTATAAAGGGAAATAGTCATGTCATATTGCAGACCATTTTATTATTTAGACAAAACATGGAGACAAGTTGTTCCAGACAAATTAGCTTCTCCCGTACACCTCCTTCCTTCACTATCTACCTTCTACCTTCATCATCCGGTAACCTAAGCTCAAACAGTCAAACTCCTATGAGCCTTCCTCAAGCTTTGACAAAACATGGAGACAAGTTGTTCCAGACAAATTAGCTTCTCCCGTACACTAGGAGAATACCTTATCTACCGTGGGCGTATTTGGCATGGTACGAGTTTGTTACGATTTCGTAGTTAGCCCGGCCCGATAGTCCTCTGGTAGGTCGGTTATTTACCACTATATAAATAAGGCCCCTACGACGTGTTTAGAGGTCAAGCCATCATCTGATAGCGCATCCAATATTGCTTTGTCGCATACTACTCGCCGAGACATGTTCATCTCGTCGAGCCACCTCTTGTAATCATCTTTGATATATAAGAAAGGCTGGACGTAGGGCTATTATCTCTCCCGAGAGGCCTGAACCAGGATAAAAACCCATGTCTCCCTGTTCGCTGTTGTTCGTCTTGTTCGGCGTGTCTCCTATCTCCTTCTTGAAGAACCTTAGTTGACTTGGGTCAATATCCCAACCGTCGACAACATTAGTGTCTTTTGTATTGTGTTGGTTCAAAACCTGTTAATGTTACCAGTTTAGAACCGACATTAATGAATTTATAAAGGGAAATAGTCATGTCATATTGCATACCATTTCATTTCGAAGAAACATGGAGATAAGTTGTTCCGGACAAGTTAGCTTCTCCCGTACACCTCCTTCCTCCACTATCTACCTTCTACCTTCAGCATCCGGTAACCTACGCTCAAACAGTCAAACTCCTATGAGCCTTCCTCAAGCTTTGTCAAACTCTCCTCTCTAGCAAGTCCGTCCTCTACATCTCCAACCTCCGTGCGAGTCCGTGCTCTCCCAAGCCCCTTATTGAGCTGCTCATGGCCTCCCCAAGCTCCGTTAAGCCATCCCTTACCCTCTTGAGCTCCAATAGACCTCTACACCACTCTAAAAGTCTTCTCCAAGCTCTAGTGAGCTCCATCCAACCTTTTCACAGAGACCACCCGAGCTGAACCATTCATCCATCCCTCACAAGTCCACACCAGCAAACACAAAATCTGCTCGTCTCTTCCCAATCAACTAGACACAAAACCAAATGGTTGCCATAGATGATCTATCCATCCCTTGCTACCTATTCCACATCTATGGTACTGTCCCAACTCCCAAACGGACAAATGGTCGATCATTGTGGAGCACCCCCAACACACCCAAACGACACATATATACGAAATATGCTAGGCAGTATCAATAATAGATACAAAACGGAGCTCACCCGTCCACCTCGCCACGTGGCACCTCCCCGCGTCGCAACGCACACGTCACCCCGCCGCCGCAGCCGTCCAATCGCGTGCGCAATGAGATCCAGCTGTCCATTCGTTCCTTTATCTATAAAACGATTTTTTCCGTCATTTTCTTAGCCAGCCGCCTGCGGTTCGATTCCCGGCTCCGCTTCATTTTCTTCGATTTTTTGCTCGCGTCGCAGGGCTCCAGCGCGCGCCGCGGGCTCGCGCCTGCTGCGCGTGTCGCGCCGTTTCAGGCGCGCCAGGGGCGCGCTATCGCGGCTAGTATATATTAACATTCGACATACCACGATTAATTGCTTGGCTTTTAAAGAGCAGCAGATCTAACCGAAACCAACGCGACGAGCCCTACTGCCTTTTTCCCGGTTACGAGAAACCTAACCACGGCAGAACAGCCAGGACGGCGTGCGCCCATGCACCGCCCCACAAGAACACAGCATGTGCACCGCGGTGGCCAGTGAGCTGCACCCAGCTATGGCGTCCCTGGTACAGAGTTAACGCCCGCCTCCCCGCGACTTGATGCATATAATATCTGCAGGGCAAGCCAAGAAGAAAAGGTTTGAGCACGTCACTGAGCAGCTAAAGCACTGGACACTTTCTTTGCAGAGCTGCCATTGTACACCAAGAATTTATTTAAAAACATTAACCACTGAAATAATAGTTAATATGTACGGTTTGAATGTATTGACACCATTTAACAGCCGGATCAAAAAATCATGAACAAACCCCCAAAAATAGTTTAGCAGGAGTATTTTCTCTGCCACTGGTCAAGAGATCGATAAACATCGAACAATTTTCTCACGTACAAAGCAAAAAAGGAGACAATATATAAAATTATTAAATATATTTTGGTGCCATGTTTATGATGCGTGATCTTATCTCACAAGATCATAGAACCTGTAAGACCAGTGAACAGAGGGGGATTTTTTCGAGGGAGATGAATGACTGGTGCAGCATCCATAAATTTGAGTTCAAAGTTTTTAATAAAAATATAAAAAATTTTGCACTGCAGTCTGCCAAGAATTTCACATAGAAAATTTATGGCTCGGTATTCATCTCATGGTTTCCAAAAAATGCATCCACATGGCTACAAAAGTTTTCCATAGGTAAATATGGAAGACAAGGACATTCTCTGATCCCATTGGAATCAGTAAAAATAGTTTTTTCTAAACTTTTATAAAAATCACACAAGCTGGTCCGTCCGAAACTTCGAAAAAAAAGTTTGATACTCATTGTTCACCTCATGGCGCACCAACGCTTTGCTCAAAAGACTTCAAAATGTTTCCATGGATGTATATAGAAGTCAAGCAACTTTTGTCTTTCGAATCATCGAAAAAGGATTTTTCTAGATTTTCTAAAATTTCTAGAATACAAGCTACGTGAAGGGAAATGGTCAAAAGTTCAACTAGTTTAAGAACATGATTAAAATAGCCTCTCCTAGGTTTAGATCAAGTCACAAATTATATGTGCAATCTCAAGTCATTATGGATCAGCAGCAAGAAGAAAGAGGATAAGCAAATAAACTAGTTGCTAAAAAACAACGAAGAATCCAGATCGCACGCAAGAACTAGAAAAGAACTTGGATGAGACAAAGCACATCACAAGTGCACCATAACCCACCCGAATTTCGGCCTCTCTTCCTCTCAGGTCACAGGTTGGCAGGCACCTCTTCCCCTTCTTATATTAGCCATGAGCTCATAGAGTATCTGACATCTCGCGAGAAATTGAAATTACCCTAGGATCCCTCATGGATGGCCAAGATTTGATCACACACTCTGCCCAAACGCCCTAGACATATTGTCCACATATTCTGATACAAGTGGCCACGCCGAGTTTACACACTTCCGGCACAACCAGCTCAACTTAACCGCTAAATTTTTGTTGTCAAGGGTGGTGATTGAGGCGTGTAGAGCTCGCTGGAAAGAAAGACAAAGGGATAGAGACAGTGCTAGAGGATTTTGTGTCTTTGCAGTGGGGTTGGGGGAGGGTTGACGTCTGCGGCATGTCTTCCACGGCTCTAACAGTCAATACCATTAAAGAATGTTATTCTCTCAATTTCACTATATTTGTTCATGGCCTTAAGAGTATCTGTTTTTAATTGTCTATCAATTGTGGTAACCAAGGATGTATTACGATTCATATTAATGTTACCCTGATAAAGTTGGTCAAACTATCGTTTTTATGGAAGCTTAAATTTAAAAGCTATTGCTAGAAATTTATCGTTTTTACACGAGTCAAACGACGTAGTACTATATAGTCATTTCTGTGGGGTTTTAAGTAGTTATTCTCGGAGTTCCTAAAATTTATGTATGCACCCAATCAATTCATTAATTAAATGGAGCATAGTCATCTTAATACACTTTTTCACTTGATTTTGTGTTTTTTTTTGTTTGTGTGCAATAATGGACGTAGATAAATATAACGAAACGGAGGAACAATTAATTGTTTGAGTAAGCTGATAGGCTCAGTACGCATGTACGTCGCGCGGGGTCCTGCCGCCAAGATGGTACACGATGGAGTAGCATGCAACTGAGATATCTAAGAGGCATGGAGAAATGATTAGATTCCAGAGCTCAGAAATGGAACGACCTCCCAACCTCTGCTTTCCAGCTGCTTAAATAACGACGTAACCCTCTCCACTTCCTTCTTCTTGGGGCTCGATATATCGATCCGATCAAGATCGCAGCTTTCATCTGCACCGATCCCGCGACATCAGCCGCCAATGCCATCCCTCATCGACGGCCCGGCCTCGCTGCGGTCGCTGCTCCGACCGGCCACCGATGAGCGCCGGGCGAAGCTCTCCGCCGGAGGCGGCGGTGGCGGCGGCGGGGGCGTGGGGCTCTTCAAGATGTTCAGGCTCCTGCCGATGCTCACCACCGGCTGCAAGATGGCTGCGCTGCTCGGGCGGCACAACGGCGGCAGGGGCCTCCTGGTCGACCACGCGCCGACGGTGACGCTGTTCGGGCACCGGCGCGGGCGGCTGAGCCTGGCCATCCATGAGGACACCCGCGCGCCGCCGGCGTTCCTCATCGAGCTGCCCATGCTCGCCGCCGCTCTGCACAGGGAAATGGCCACGGGGACGGTGAAGCTAGCGCTGGAGAGCGACACGAGGAGCGCGCGGCGGCGCCTCCTGGAGGAGTATGTCTGGGCCGTCTACTGCAACGGCCGCAAGGCCGGCTACGCCATCCGCCGGAAGGACGCGTCGGACGACGAGCGCCACGTCCTCCGCCTCCTGCGCGGCGTCTCCATGGGCGCCGGCGTTCTGCCGCAGCCGCCCGCGGAGAGGGGGGGCGGCGGCGCCACTCCGGCGTCCGGCGCGGGGCCCGACGGCGAGCTCACCTACATGCGCGCCCGCGTCGAGCGCGTCGTTGGGTCCAAGGACTCCGAGGCGTTCTACATGATCAACCCGGACGACGGCAGCGACGGCGGCGGCGCCGGCGCCGCCGATAGCGCGCCGGAGCTGAGCATTTTCCTAGTGAGGAAGAAGTGAGAACAAAAATTAATAAATGCGAGCGCGTACATACATACTAGCTGTTCTCTTGTGAATACGATCGATACAATATATATCCTTTAAATTGTGTGTGAGAGGCGTATATGGTGTTATGGTGATCAATCAATTCCATCATCCCGGCAATGGGTACAACGTTCTACGTGCATGGATTACGTACCCACTCGGTCACTCCAGTGCATGCACTGTACTCTTACTTATACCATGATCAGTATGCGTACTTAATTTTTTTTTTCCGAAAAGAAAGGCAGAAGAACTGCCCCCATTTAAAAAAACAATTTGGTAAACGAAAATGTTACCAAGGGACACCAACGAAAGGATGGAAAACTAAAACAGAAGAATTTTTCAGGAACCTAGCTAGCTTGCCTGGCCGGCCCTGTTTAGATGTACACAAGAATTTTGCAGTAAATAGTTCGATTCATATATATGAATACAAATCGCAAATCATACTTATAATGTTCAAAAGTTAAAACGAAGCCAATATTTTCATCTTGTGTGTGTGCTAGCTGCGCGCGCGCAAGGAAATTGTTATTTCCGCGTGCGAAGTAGCACGTACGTAGCATGCCATGAATCGTGATGGGACATGTACGAAACCTAATAATTTTCTTTCTTTAGGCAATGCGCGCATGTGGGAGCAGATGTTGACGCAGCCACAGAACACAAGGGTCGTAATTTTGCAGTACTTTGTTACTCATACGGCCATCTGCCTTGATCACAACATATAGCTAGGCTGTTATGTAAGAGTGCAACATGGCCCCATACGTACGTACAACACTGTTGCTATGGTTATAGATGTGCCAAGTGTAACAACACTACAACAGAAATAAAATAGCTATATATACATATACTACCCTCCGAAACATTAGCAATATATTCCCTATTTTACTCGTGTCACGGACATGCGCCCCCTTGGACGAGTGATACATATGAAAATATACCTAAGGTCATCTCAAATGAGACCTAACTTAGATCGGCCACAGCGCTATTCAGCCACTGTTCATACATTCTTTTCATCATTTATTTCATTTCCTTTTCTTCTATTTTATTTACTACAATGCTAGGTCAGCCTAACTTAAGTCTCATTCGACATTGCAAATAGCTATACGGAATAGGGTGGAATGTATTTGATCCCTCCGTTTCGAAATATAAGACATATTTTGTTTTATTTGACAAGATTTAGACTAACAACTAATCTATTAATTAATACATAACTTTTATAACACAGAATTAGTGTTAGTAGATTTGTATTCAAAAGTTTTTATATATGATTATGATACTGTAATGAAGTAAATGTTGATCAAAGTTTTTTCCTAAGGAAACAAAAAATGTTTTGTATTTTTAGAGGGAGAGAGCATCTGTTGTGTGTGTACAGCGCAAGTTAATGGGTGGAGAATAGTGTGGAATTAATGTACTGTTCTACGAAAGAGCAAGTCGACAAATTAATGGACGCATACGATCTCTCTACATGATCGATAAACATGCACGTAGAAAAGTGCACGGCATATAATGCACGTTCTCTTGGCATGGATTCATATTCCATGTTTTATATATTCTATATTAACTTATATATATTTTGTCATAGACAATCAAAATTAACCGTCATCACGTTAATTAATGTCCAAATTAATTAACTTGAATTTAGCAGGTTGAAACATATCGATGTTACCAATCCCTTCGATATACTCCCTCCGTTTTTTTAGAAGACGTATTTTGTTATGTTAGAATAAAGGTTTAACCAACAATTACTTCATTAATACATAATTTTTACTATGACACAAGATTGATGTTGGTAGATTTGTATTCAAAAGTACTTACATATGAGTATGATTTTGTATCACATAAATGATATATTAATGCAGTAATTGTTGATTAAAGTTTTGTCCTAATGAAACAAATTACATCTTATATATAAAAAAAGAGGGAGTACATGCTACATATTCCAATCGCCATCGCGCTTGGGACCAAACATCCCATTGGAAGCTGGCTCGAGTGTGTGTGCGAACCAACTTCTTGTTCCCTGGCCCATGCATGATGTATCTATCGAATTGCAGCGCCAATGATGAGCACACGTCCTTGTTTAGCTGAGCTATGAGTGTCCATGTCCTCCGCCGAAAGGACGACCTCCAAACAATGACTTGTGACGGTAAGGATTACATATATTGCAGATAAGTAGATAACCTACTGGCTAAAACTATTTCCAACGTGCAGCGTACGTAAGACGATCGAGGTACATGAAGGGTAGATTTTGGTTAAAGAGACACCGGCCCGTGGAAAAAAAAAAGCAATACAAATACGTACAGTACACCTATACTTTGGAAGACAACAGAGATCCTCCTTGATTTACAGTTCTGGTACGTATGATTCTAATTCGGCTTATAAAATTTGTCATATTGTACAGACCATTTATTGTAACATTTTACAATAATTTTTGAGACTTTGTGGGTTTTTTCAAAGGCCACAAAAATATTTTGAAATGAATTTTTTAACCTTTGAAAGTCTCTTTTTAAAGGTCCTCAACTTTTCCAACTAAAACCAAAACCAAACCACAACCATGCTTTGGCTCGAGTGTGTGTGCGCACCAACTTCTTATTCCCTGGCCAATACAATTTATTTATAAAATCCATAACAAATATAATTTTATGAAAATGTTTTCAAGGCAAATCTATATATATGTATGGTTTTGATGTATTTAATCCAAACGGTCTAAAAGTTTTTTATATATAAAGTTTTAAAACTTTAGCTTAAAATACATCTAAAACGTACTCCATCCGGTCACAAAAAGAAGTCACCGTTGACTTTTGGACGCATCTTTGACCATTCGTCTTATTCAAGAAAGTTATAGAAATGTTATTTATTTTGTTATGATTTGGTTTATTATTAAATGTATTTTAAGTATGACTTATATTTTTACATATTTGAACTAAATTTTTGAATAAGACGAATGGTCAAAGACGTGTTGAAAAGTCAACCGTGACTTCTTTTTGTGACCGGAGGTAGTAATTAATTTTTTTTTGACACAGAGGGTGTAATACCCACCAGATGTTGAGTACTGAAAATAAAGCAGAACATGGTGGTGTGATGTTAAACGGCCAACTACGTATAAGTGTATAACTACTGGCCGCGCGCATGGCCGGCCGAGCTGCATGCATGTCAGTATTGTCACGACGGATTGGCGTGTGTATGTGCATGTACTCCACGTACACGTAACTACGTACATTGGCTTGCTCGTATAGCTGCCCGTGCATGTGCTACATTGCTACGCGAGCTCATTCGATCATTGTAACGCGCGCGTCGGCCAGTACATGAATACGTGATGCTGCATTCTTCGCCTCAATATCACTGAGATATATGTACACTAGATTTTAAGTAGTCACGCGTATACAGGTGCATGCATGCCCATGGGATATATGAGTGAACGAAAGATAGCAAATCAACATCAGATGGAGACACCGGCAATGCGGCGGGTACAGCTCACTTAGTCCGGATTTATAGGTCCTCTAAGAGCAATCATCTAGCTAGCTAGGTGCCGTTGCGAGCTCCATCCATCTTGCGATCGATCAATCGATAGAGCGGCATGTAGGGTGCGTGCATGACATGGGCCACACACAATGACAGAAGTGTGTGTGTATAGACCGGATCGAGTCAACTTTTATTTAGACTTAGGTGTGTCTGCCTTTGGTCAGGGTTGTAGTGGAGCGCTGTGGCTGTACCCCATGCTTACAAGGGCTTTTTATTTTTGTTTTCTCATACTGATCAATAAAACAGAACAACAATTTTCCTGCCCCTCTTTCAAAAAAACTTCTATCTAGCTAGACTTCTCCTGAAAGAAAACTACCATACTCCTAGGGGTGAAAACGGGTCGGATCGGATCGGATAATGGCTAAACCATATCCTTATCCTACAGTTTTTCTCAGAACCGGATACGAATACGGATAGCACGGTTATAGATACGGATACGGATACGGGAAATGCCGAACACGAATACGGAGCCAAATTCGGATCGAATCGAATACGATCACGGATATTTGTCGGAACATATAACCCCTCAAACTATACGTCCGAGTTCAATTAAAGCAATCAACAAATAGGCCATATCACATCAATATATCAATTATCACCAATTAACCTTAACATTATGTGATTCATGTAAATCATGCATTCATGCATAAGCATACAAGTGATACAACACACATAAACTCATTAACACATAATCATTAGCATTACCAAATACTCCCTCCATCCTGAAATAGTTGTCGTTTTAGACATGTCATAAGTCAATGTTTTAAAATTTTATCTATAAAATACTTCTAAACCATTTAGATTCGAAGCATAAAATTCATATAGATGAATTCGTTTTGAATAGAACTTTCATAAAAGTATAATTTTAATGCATGTTAAAATAAAATTACAATAGTTTTTAGTGGTCAAAGTTGCATTTTTGGAGACCCTGTCAATGTCCAAAACAACAACTATTTCATAACGGAGGGAGTACCAATGAACATTGACATAGTTTATGTCTCGCAAAAAAGATATATTTAAATTTTCCAAAGAATTTCTTTATTTTTAGAAATTTTAAAACCTCATTCCTATTTTGTTCTTTCTAAGGAAAAGCTTCTTCTTTTTTTTTTAGGAAACTTTATCCTATCATATGTAAAGTATTATTTCATATTTGGACTCTACTCATTTTTCTGGATTTTTAGAAATTTATTTCACATTTTTCTGAGCCATATACTATTTTCTACAAATTTAACCATTTTCTGATAATATTAAATACGAAAACAAAAATGGAAACTCCACTTTGGGCTTGGGGACTTGGGCTGGTGCTAGTGGGATGGGCGCGAATATTCGATTAACTTGATTCTCGGATATCCAAGTTCGAATCCGAGTCCGTCGGATATGGTAATCCCGTATCCGATAAAAAATATCCGAGTTCCGATCCGTATCCGAAAATATCCGAAACGAAGATATCCGAATCTGGATCCGATCGGTCTGGCTCGGGCATTATCCAACCCATTTTCACCCCTAGATACTCCCTTCGGAATTTGAAGAAGGGCATGTATAACGTTAAGCGCTTGTACACAAGTATTTCAACGGAGAGAGCCTTTCCACATGTGTTTTTTTTTTGCTCCAAGCATGCATGCATGGCCAATTCAAGAAAGAAAGGTAGCTTAAACGCGTGTATACATGTGCTTTTCTGCTCAAGCACTTCTATCAGCACGGACAGATGTTTATTTAAACACTCGTATCAGCATATAAGCACCTACTTTATTGGGACCAATGGGACGGGATAGATATCCCGTCGGGATAGGTTTATCTGTGCTACGGTGTGTGTTGTCATGGTGCATGTGTCATGTGTGTCGTGGTGTGCCGTATGCAAGTCATGACGTGGGTCATGAAGTGTGTTTTCATGTGTCATGTGTGTCATAGTGTGTTATGAGTGTCATGACATGTGTCATGTGTGTTTTATGATATCATCATATGTGTCGTGAGGGTGTTATTGTGTATGTCATCGTCATGTGTATGGTTTGTTGTGGTCACTACAGGAAACGAACTCTACGTGGGCGGCCAGAAAAATTAGTGCTGACGGCCAGGAAGCCGCCGACCAACCAATTTCAGCGGCACAACCTAAACCGCCGACATAGCGAGAGTAATGTCGGCGGCCCAATCGAGTTTGCCAACAAAGGATCAGTCCCCTCCCGCCCCCAGGATGAAATTCAAATTTGGAGCCCGCCCATTAGTCTAGTGGTGGGAGTTGGGCCATGCCATGCCGGCCCGGCCCGGGCCCGTCGTGCCTCGGGCCGGTGCAACAAGGGCCGGCAAGGCCCGGCCCGGTCAGCACTTCAGGCCGTGCCGGGCCGGCACGTAGTGCCAAAATTTAGGCCCAACACGGCTCAAAAGCACGGTGGGCCGGCTTCGGGCCGGACTGGCCCGAGCACGGCCCAACTAACAAAACAACAGTTGAAATAATTTTTTCAAAATTCATACGTTGCTCAAATGAAAAGTTGTTTATAAAAAAAAGATACGTCTTGAAATTATCAACAACTTTCGTGTTCAACCAAAATTCATTTGAGCAACATAAGACCTCGAAAATGGCGAATTACCGAGGACGGTACCATCGGCCCGAAAGTAGGCAGCGACAAAAATAATTTTTATAAATAATACGTTGCTCAAATGAAAAACTTGTCTACATGAAAAAGATACGTCTCGAAATTATCTACAACTTTTGTATTGAACAGAAATTCATCCGAGCAATAGAAAACAACAAAAAATACAAAATACTGACTTGGGCCTCTTTTTGGGCCGGGCCAGCCCAAGCACGGCCCGTACGCATTTCGGGCTGTGCCGGCTCGGCCCATCAATTTCCGTGCCGTACCGGGCCACCGGCCTGTTTTTTCGAGCCGTGCCCGGGCTGGCCCGTTTGGCACGGCCCGTTTGCCCCGCACTACATTAGTCTATGTCGGTGGCCAAACCAAAGCCCCCGACATTCCCCCTCCCCCAGACGGAAGAATAACTGGTTGAACGGGACGACGTTAAAACGGTCCCACGCGTCAGTACGGTGACGTCGCTGACATGTGCGGCCAGTAGCTTAGCTGCTAGGGAACGATAGACACCCGCTGTGTCGGCGGCATATAACAGGCCGTCGACACTGATAAAAAGAAATATCAGGAGGCGTGGCGGGGCTCGAACCCACGACCTGTGGGGAGCCCACGCCGCGCCGCACGCTGATAACCAGGTGACCAGAAGTTTTTATTCAACATATGATAGCTGCAAACTTTTATTAATATTCAGAATAGAATCAATGTCGCCGGCCATGGATTTGTGCAAGAGGGGCCTAGGAGCTCACCAGGAAGGAGCCGTGTCAGCGGCCTTTTAGTTGGCCACCGATATAGCTTTAGACACGTGTCGCCTTCTCGCTCGTTGTCGGTGTAATAAATACCGGGGTACAAAGAGTTCTGAGAAGATCAAGCGGGCCCCACGCGTCAGGCGGGCGACCAAGGCCCCAGCGCGTGGGCCGTAATAACTTCGTATAGCATACATTATACGAAGTTATACGATGAGGTCGAAGCCTATATTAGAGGTCACCTTGGCTATGATCCAACACAGCCAGACCAGCTAGGCAGTGACAAGGCGACACAGAGCCTGGTTAGTATAATTGTTTCTAACTGAAGTGAATTCTTTATTATGTCCTGATGCATTGATATGTTGTGCAGGCATCTTATGGGCAAGTGATGGCCGATGCTCACGGGGCTGAGTACGACTGGAGAAGGGAAGATGTCGATCCTGCGGCTCTGTATAGTAGTGGAGGTGGCAAGAAACATGGTAGATTCTCCATGTTTAATGGTGTCCTGGATAGTTCGGCTGTTTTAAGTTCAGCAAGATCCTCGGCTTCTTCGCAAGGTAGTGGGTCGAGCGCTCGTGAGACCCAAGTATTACAGGAGCAGTTGAGGCAACAGGCTGCCCAACAAGCTGCACGCGAGGCCCAGCTACAGGAGCAGATGAGGCAACAACAAGAATACTTCGTTTCATGGCAGGCAGAGCAACAGGCAGCTATTCAGGTAATATTGTTCATTTTATATCATTGCTCATTTCTACTTCAAATTAATGAAAATTACAAAATTATGTTGCTCCTGATGCCCGGTTTGAATTCCATATATTACTGCTTTATGTTAATGAAATAGCGCAAATATAGTTAATTGTTAACCTAATAACTATAAATTTTACTTCATATTCATAATCATTTTCTAATATATGCAATTCACTATTTTCATCTTAAAATGGTTAAAATTATTTTTAGGCATATATGACACAGCAGTTTGGAACGCCATTAAGTCTCCCTCCATTCCGGCCTCCACCGATATTTACACCACAATCTCCCATTACGGTATGTATCAAATTTAAACTTTTGTATGTCTATGTTTGTGTAACTTACAAAGTTTAATATTGCATTGTAATTTAGGGTTCGGTGGCTCCTCCAGATGGTAATGTTGGAGGCGCTTCTTCCTCGAGGACTCCGCCGACCGTTGGAGACTACCTTGGCTCAGGAGGCGATGCTGGTAGCGGCCATCAGTTCAATAATACTCCTCCAAGCTAGGATATGTTGTGAATTATCCATGTGTTGAAACTTTGTGTTGACTATGTATTTAATCCAAACAGTCTTAAAAGTTTTTTATATATAATGTTTTAAAACTTTAGTTTAAAATACATCTAAAACGTACTCCCTCCGGTCACAAAAGAAGTCGCTGTTGACTTTTGGACACATCTTTGACCATTCATCTTATTCAAAAAAGTTATAGAAATATTATTTATTTTGTTATGATTTGGTTTATTATTAAATGTATTTTAAGTATGACTTATATTTTTTTACATATTTGAACTAAATTTTTGAATAAGATGAATGGTTAAAGGCGTGTTCAAAAGTTAACCGTGATTTCTTTTTGTGACTAGAGGTGGTAATTAATTTTTTTTTGACACAGAGGGTGTAATACCCACCAGATGTTGCGTACGGAAAATAAAGCAGAACATGGTGTGATGTTAAACGGCCAACTACGTATAACTACTGGCCGCGCGCATGGCCGGCCGAGCTGAATGCATATCAGTATGTCACGACGGATTGGCGTGTACATGTGCATGTACTCCACGTACACGTAACTACGTATATTGGCTTGCTCGTATAGGCGTATAGCTGCCCGTGCATGTGCTACATTGCTACGCTAGCTCATTCGATCATTGTAACGCGCGCGTCGGCCAGTACATGAATACGTGATGCTGCATTCTTCGCCTCAATATCACTGAGATATATGTACACTAGATTTTAAGTAGTCACGCGTATACAGGTGCATGCATGCCCATGGGATATATGAGTGAACGAAAGATAGCAAATCAACATCAGATGGAGACACCGGCAATGCGGCGGGTACAGCTCACTTAGTCCGGATTTATAGGTCCTCTAAGAGCAATCATCTAGCTAGCTAGGTGCCGTTGCGAGCTCCATCCATCTTGCGATCCATCAATCGATAGAGCGGCATGTAGGGTGCGTGCAGGACATGGGCCACACACAATGATAGAAGTATACATATCTAGACCGGATCGAGTCAACTTTTATCTAGACTTAGGTGTATCTGGTATTGGTCAGAGTTACAACGGAGCGCTGTGGTTGTATCCCGTGCTTGCAAGGGCATTTTATTTTTGTTTTCTCATATTGATCAACAAAACAGGACAACAGTTTTCCTGCCCCTCCTTCAAAAAACTTCTATCTAGACTTCTCCTGAAAGAAAACTACCATACTCCCTTCGTAATTTGAAGGGCATGTATAACGTTAGGCGTTTGTACACAAGTATTTCAACGAAGAGAGCCTTTTCACATGTGTTTTTTTTGCTCCAAGCATGCATGCATGGCCAATTCAAGAAAGAAAGCTAGCTTAAACGCATGTATACATGTGCTTTTCTGCTCAAGCACTTCTATCAGCACGGATAGATGTTTATTTAAACACTCGTATCAGCATATAAGCACCTACTTTATTGGGAGACACCAGGGATAGATATCCCGTCGGGATAGGTTAATTTGTGCCACGGTGTACATGTGTTGTCATGGTGTGTCGTGGGTGTCGTGGTCAGGGTTTTTTATTTCGGTGAACCAAAAAATTCGGTGTCCAGTGAAAATACCGAAATCCAGGAAATCTGAAAATTTTGGGTGAAATTTCGGTTAAAAAACTGCAAACTGGGAAGCAAATCTTTGCGATTTTTTTTTCAATTTTGGCTGAAATTTGAACGAAATTTAGCCGGAACTTCGCCCGAAATTTCGGTGTTATCTTGCCGACAAAAAACTTGCACTTGCACAAAAAACTTGAAAATAAAATAGCAACCGCAACTTTACAAAAATTACAAAAAAAAAACTGACGTCATGATTCTTCTAATATGCTTCATAATGTTATACAAAATCCCCCCTACCAAATCATGAAAATAAACCTTCAAACATTTAACATTCCACAACAATCATGCAATAGTCCAAAAAATATTAAAAGTCCATGCATAGCCATAGTCCAAAAACATTTTAAGTCCATACATAGCAATAGTCCATACATAACCATAGTCCTAAAATATTAAAAGTCCATACATAGCCAAAGTGCATAAATAAGTTCATACATAACCATAGCGCATAACTAAGTTCATACATAGCAATAGTCCACACTTAGATAGATAAATTGATACATAAACATAATTTATCCATGCACTCAACCATAAATAGTAGTATTTATTTAGCATTCATGTGGTAGTTCACGTCCATTATTTTCGAACTAGGCCTTCTCTTTCTCTTAGCCGTCAAAACCTCCTCTTGTGGGGCTGTCCATGGTCACATGTTAGTATGTTACACAATAATAAACATGATGAAAGTTGTTAGCAAATTTACAATAAAAATGACAAAGCAAAAGGATGCATAAATAGTAGTTACCATTAGTTTCAACTTCTTCTTGCTCACTAGATGAGCTACTACCATCGGACTCGGCATAGGATGGGCTATTATGTGGAGACTCATTGTCCATATAATTATTACTCTCCAACTCTTCTTCCTCATCCACCAAAACCCTCTTTCCTTTATTCTTCTTTTGTCTCTTACCACTATTTTGTTGCCTCTTCCTTATCCTAGCACACAATTTATCAAGATTCATGTCGGCCTCATCATCACTGATTTTGTTGAGCCACTCCATAATTGGGTTTGATGGGTCAAATAGTGCAGCATCAATCATCGTGGAGCATGGATCAATATCTTTATCTTTATTGTTGTCTAACTTGTCTTGTTTTATGCGTAACTTTAAATTATAGCGCACAAAGACAAGTTTATGAAGTTTGCCATAACTTATCTTGTTTCGGATCTTGGTATGGACCAAAGCAAAGTCACTCCAATTTCTCTCACAACCGCCAGATGATATGCACTGTGACACAAGGCAGATAGCATACCTCTGTAGCTCTTTTACTTCCCCCCCAAACATTGTCCAGCAAGAAGCTACAAAGGTAAATTTGTAAGAAATATGTTAGTTATATAAATGGAATTACGAAATCAGCATAATATTTAAAATGGCCCGATACAAAGTCAAGTGCTTACATGCTGTCATATGGAATATCCCTTGATGTGCCATAGTCCCACCAAACTTTCCAAGAAAAGGTTCTAAATGCCTCAAATTCAGCAAGGGCCAGCAGTCCACTATCGACTGAGTCTTGTATCCTTTCTATTGCCTCTTGAAAGGCTTTAATATAATCAAGATTATCAGCTAGGTGGAGCTGAGAGTGTCCTATTAGATCAAGGATAGAAGCTGGATCAAGATTAACAACATGAGTTGTTTGCATCAGAATGAAAGAACAAGACTACATTTACATGGTAATGAAGGATAACATGTATTTTACTTACCGGCAATAACTAAAGTGTTTTATACATATGTCGAACTCTCTTTGTGACATTTTTCATGCACCTCTTGTAAATTGGCGTGCCCTCACCTAGATAACTTTTCATTTCTTTGATAGCATTCATCATCTTTGGCATGAATCCAGAGAGTGTCCCGTTATCTTCATCTGCATATCGTAGAACAATATATAGTGGCCCAAGTGTGTCTAACACAATCTTGATTGAATCCCACCAAGATGGACTACTCAAGCAGTTCTCGACATATATAGCCATAATCATGATCATTGCTCCACTCACTGTTTCTCCAATCCTCGGACACCATCCATTTTCTAAAATTATCTTTTTTATACCAAACACTCCGAAGGAACATATAGGTAGTCCCAAACCGTGTGTCAACTGGTCTAATCAACTCTCCACCAATTTTTCTCTTCATTTCATGATGCAACAGATTATGATTGTAGAATAACTTTGCAATAACTTTGACACTTTCCACAACATCATAAACCTCTGAGAAATTTTCTATGTCCCTCAACATCAGGTTAATGGTATGAGCAGCACATTGTTGCCACACAATGTGGCCATAATCCATAATGAGAAGTCGACACGCCTTTCTATAGTTTGCACCATTGTCGGTGACAATCTGTACGATATACTTATGCCCAATCTCATCTACCACCTCATTTGGCCTTGTTTGTTTCAGATTACATTAAATTAAATTAAATAAAAAATTTTATTTTTGTATAAGCCAAATGATGTAATGTTTTGTAGTCATTCTTATTTGGTTTTAAATAGTTCTTTTTAAAGTTTGTAAAATATTTTTTTCATAATTTTTTGAACTCATTAAAACGTATTTTCAGGGGATCACAAATTTGCTACCGTAAAACACAACTCAACATTAATCTGAAACAAACAAGGCCTTTATCTTCCCATACAAATAATCTACAAAGGGACAATATATCATTTTAGCACTATGCACTTAGCAAATCAGCACGCCTACTAAACAAAATATCATTTCAACATTATGCACTTAATAAAAATTCAATATTTAAGCACTTTATCATTACCTGCGTTCTGTGATTCATCACTTGCGTTGACAGACTTATGGAAGAAAATGCGACCATTGCAATTGATCATGAAATTGATGATACTCATGGCGGTGGGTCCTGTCTATGAATCACACATGAGAATGACACCATATATACTCCAATCTTTCTTGAACCGACCCACAATTAACTCCATGGCCTCATAATTTTTATCATGACAAGGACCATCAATATCATTCCCATTGAACAATTTAATTGTTTGTCCTAATTCCCGAGTCAACCTCATTACTGCACGAAAATATGGACAATTTGCTTTTATGCTGCAATGTCATTAGCATGGAACCACCTTGCCCAAGCTTGACTAAGAAACTCCGTGTTGCCCTTGTTAAAAACATTGTTAATCCTAGGCTTGACTTGGATGGGTCTACTAGCAATAGAACTAGCAGGATCACTTAACCCACTACCATGCTCATGTGTGGAATCCCTTGTGTGATGATACTGTGTATCTCTTATTGATATTTTCATTGCCAATATGAGTTGGTCAGCCTCACTACTAGGAATTGCCTCACCAATTCTCCCTCCACCAATTTCTTCGAACAGTTCATCTTCCAATCTCTGTTTGTGTTGGCTTTCATCTTGTCTTTTCTTCTTCCCAAATGTGTGTGTTGCTCTCATCGTAGTTCGAACCTGACTTGACACCTTCAAGCATGCCTGCACAGCACCCGGTATACCACCCAAATGCTCTCTAAGACGGGTAGCACCACCATATATAGGTGTGGTTACAAAACCCACACTTGAAGCCTTGTTTATACTTTCTGCCATGATTTCACACATGTTTAATATCTCCATCATTAATATCACCTTGCCTTCCTGCAGTTCAAGTAAATCACATTTAAATGGTGCTTCATAATAAATGGTGGTTCACATTAAGAATAAATTTAAATGCTACTTCATACCAAATAAACCAACACCAGCTTCTCGAGTGGCATCCACATCAATGGGCGTGGTTTGACTACCACCTGTCCCCCAGTACCACTGCCGGTTGCATTGCTACTTATGTTAGCCCATTGGTACCACTACCATCACCTCCCGACATGGCCTGTGTTTTTTAAGTGTGCAAAACCTGTAAATAACATTGTCAATGTATTCATGCTCTCTTTCGAAAATTCCATTGTTACAACCGTACAAGCAAGAGAGTAAAAGCTTCTAAATTCTAAGATTAACATATTTGATTTGCATTGTGATAGGACCATGTTGCACATTTGCATTTTATATAAAAAAAACTTTACACAATCATCAAAGTGCACATCAGTACAACACTTCATGGTGGCATTCATCAACAGCTCTAGTTATCTCAACAATCATCAATTCATCATCATATTCTTAGCATAGATGAAGTAATTTAATCAACATATTGTGGCATTCATCATTCATTAACAGATCGGTGGCTCTATACTCTCTAGTTATTGCCGCAAGCCACCCACAAGAAGAGAGGACTAGAGGAGGCGATATGGGTGCTTACTGCTTGGGCTGGTTATGGCCTTGTGGGCGCTGGTGCTTAATGCTCGGGCTTGGCGGCGCTCCAAGGGGAGGAGGAGATACTGCGGTGGGGGGGGGGGGGGGGGGGGGGGGGGATGTGCGGTGCCGGTGCCTGCTGCGGTGACCACTGGCCGGTGGATGGGACTTGGTTGGCGGTGCTCCAGGTAGAGGAGGCAACGCTGCGGTGGCCGGTAGAGGGGAGGCGGCGCGCCAAGTGGGAGGAGGCTGGAGCCTAGAGCCGTCGCCTGTCGGCCAAGACGCAAGGGGCCGCCGCCTCTGTTTGGGGGAGAAGGATCAACCAGGAACCAGCTAGGTTTTTTGACCAGATGGGGTGGAAATTGGGCCGAAATTAGGCCGGTTTGAGCCATATGTCATTCAAATTGGGTCGAATTTTTTTGATCGAAATTGGCCCATTTCGGTTATGCTCGAAAGTTCTAGATTTCATGAAATTTCGGTAAAATTTCGACAAAAAAAAAATCCTTGGTCATGGTGTGCCGTGTGCAAGTCATGATGTGGGTCATGAAGTGTAACGTGTGTTTTCATGTGTCATAGTGTGTTACGAGGGTCATGACATGTGCCATGTATGTTTTATTATATCATCATATGTGTCGTGAGGTTGTCAATGTGTATGTCATCGTCATGTGTATGGTCTGTTGTGGTGTGTCATGAGTGTGTACTAGAGTATGCCATGTCAAATCAAAGAAACAGTATTATTCCCCATTGCAAAGGAAAACCAAGTTCTAGCATAAACCTTTTAGCTTAGAATGCGCCTATTGAAATTACTCATGCGAGAGAGCACTTAGTAGAGAGAAGAGAGATAAATCCGCAATATCCACACAGACATAACATCCAGAAATTCAACATTTGAGAGAGCAACCGACAGAGATGAGAGAGGTAAATCTGCAACACATCCACAAACTCAACATCTAGAAAATCCTCCATTTAAGAGATAAATTAGCATGTTGGAACACATCCAAACACAAGGCAGATAAATCCATGTCTAGTGGAGGTGCAGATGCCAACAGTAATCCAAAACCAGATCTGACGGCTCTGAATTCAAGAAAAGAACACCTAGGTGACAACGAAGTCAACCGATGTTGGATGGAGGTCATCCGATTAGAAAGGAGAAGGCCTAGTAATTGTAGGAACATGGCTAGGTCAGGGAGAAGCAGATTGGACCGGGAAGGAGCGTGGCTAGATCTATAAACAGGGGAGAGAGAGGTGAGTAAAGGAGTAGAAGGAAATTAGCAAAGAAGAATATGTTAGTGATTCAAAGTTACTTTGACTTACGGCAAAGGATACACAGGAATTGTTTGATTGGTCGAACAAGGTGAGATGTAATGGAACAAATTAATAGGATGCATGGAACAAAAGTTGTAAGTGATGTTTGACTCAAAAACCTTGAACCATATCATACAACATTCGTAGATAATAATCATTCCATTTCAACCATCTTGGACCATCCCATCCCATATCAATCCACCAACCAAACATATGCATCAAAAATCGTACCATCCTATCCACCAACCAAATAATTGAAACATACATAGGACCATCCCAACCTAACACGTTGTAACATACCCAAAATTCACCAATTTTTAGCATAAAATGTTTTCGCAAAAATCATTTTTAAGCCCCTAGAAACCTTCCCTAATTTTCTGAGAATTTTCCAAAGCAACTGATCCCATTTTATTCCATTAAATAAATTTCTTATTTTATTTATCCAAAGATATTAATCCCATAAAATTTCAACTTTTATTCCACCATTAGGTTCTCTTCATTTTTATTGATTTTTATAGACCAATCTCATATTTTTCTGAGCGCCCTACAATTTTCTATAAATTTTCAAAGCCTAAATCCACTTCCTGAAAATTCAATTAAGCCCTTTCCTTCTTGGGAAATTTTGAAATACGCTTTCCTTTCTTGGAATACGCCTTCGGCGTGTCACATTTTCCTCCTCTCCAGTGCATTAAGTGGCAGCGAATGGCTGCAATCTTCTTGATTTGATCCAATGCCTGAGAGTTTGCCAAGTCGCAACTCCAACCGTACCCCTTCGGTTCATCTAGATCCAACGGCGCGCGCTTTCTCTTTTTTTCCCCAACTACGCCGCTACCCTCGAAACCTCCGGCGCCACCACCTCCGTCGTGCCGCCCGCCGGAATCTCTCGCCGCCGTTGATTTCAACCTTTCCAAGCCACGGCAACACCCTCCATGGCATCTACACATCACCAAAAACATGTTCCGCCACATCTTCGCCCACGGTTTGCCTCGGACCGCCGCCGATTGCTCGCCGTAGTTGATATAAACCCTCGGCATCCGCCTCCGGCCTCCGTCGCTTATCATGCCGACCTCCTCCGGCACCTCCCCGACCCAAGATACCTTCCTCCTCCACCCTCCTCTCCTGTTCGCACCGGAGCATCACTGCCAACAATCTCCTCCGCCGCCGCTGTGTTATACTCGCCACGCTGCCATCCCCGGCCATCTCAAGAACTGCTGCCGCCTCGGGTTGCTCCCCACACCACCAATCACTCATACCGAGGACCATCACCCCATCTCCCCCTCTTTTCCCCTCTTTATCTCACTGCCCTATAGGCCCCTCCTATCAGCGCCTGAACTGTGTTTTGGCTCGACAGTTTTGCCCCCTAACGGGCCGGCCCAGCTCCTGCCAGATAACCCACTTTTTTCCTTTTTGTTTAAATTTCCAGATATAGCTTCCTAATTTTATTCAAATAGCAAACCTCTTTCAAAAATTTTGACAAAACTCCCAAAAATCTGAAATTCAGTCTAATATTTTATAAAAATATAAAATACCCTCTTTCCAGTTTTAAATTTCAAAAATAAAATGCTTTTACTTCTCTTTTTATAGGAAAATGCCTTCAAAATCTATTTCTATTTTTCCAAAAATCCAAAAATTTCAAATAAAAATATTTTATCCCAATTTTTCCTTTAAAAAATATTTTTTCATGATTTTCATCTTATATCTTCAACAATTTCCATCTTGGAACTCCGATAACTTTGTTGTCGTTGACTCCGATCTCTGGAAATTTGTTGATCCACACCAAATATTTTTTGCCACGTACACATGCACAAATTCTTACAAACCGGAGATCTACCAAAATAATGCCAAAATTAAACCTTCGATATTATTCTATCCGGAATGATGCCAAAAATCTCCATCACCATTTCTTTTTATAAATTTTTTTCCAAGATTATCAAATCAAACAAACCATCACCATCCTAGTCAACCCTAACTTTTTCTAAAAATATCTTTTTGAAAATGATTTCATGCATTCATGCACCATGCATTTTCCTTTTTATTAAATTTTCTTCCTGTTCCCCCTTTCCAAGTGTAGAAAATGAATTCATTGCCCCCGGATCAGCCGAGCTGGAATATCAGGGCAATAGTGGAGATATTGAAGATCTAGCCAAATCAGGCAGGTTTCCTGTTCCCTAATATTATAATATGCTTTTATTTTCTAGATAATTAATTTCTATCCAATTTATTTGAAAGTATTTATGATTGCATGTAGTCATAATCCCATTTAGATTATAGCTTCCCTATTAAGTCATAGGAAAACTCTAAGAAATATAATCTAACCATAATAATGGCAAGGTCTCATATAAGCATATAGGATCATGTTTGTTGCATAATTAATCTAACTTTTGGTTGAGTTGGAAAGGGGTTGAGTTGTTGAGGTTTTGGTCGTGTTAAGGTTTGTGTGTTGTTGGTGTTGTTGGAAGTTTAGCATGAACGAACAATGAGAATGTGAGACGCATGGTGGGTCGCTCTAGTCGCGGAGTAGGGGACACTTGTTTGGGGGCTGGTGCTTGGTTTGTTCATTGCTCTTAACTAAATTATGTCATGATTGAAAAGATACAACTTTCCGCCCAAACCGTATTACTGATCATTTTACAGGTAAAGCTGGGCAGATTCTGCGGAGTTGTTAAAAACAAATCATCGATGGACCATACTTCTGGGACATGAGGTTGTATCGCGCGCAGGGGTGATACCTATTCTAAATATTGACATAAATCAGGTTAGAGGTGTGGTCGTAAGGTTGTTGTTGGTCTAGTCTAGAGTCAGCTTTGAAAGTCTGGTTATTATCAAAAAAATCTTATTAAAAAATGTTTCAGAAAAGAGTTGGCAAAATATAGGATTTTTCTAAAAACTATTTTAAAAATATGCATTAAGTCTATATTTAAATCTCTTTGTCATTTTCTGTTAAACACTTGCATATAGTTAATAAATATGCATATGGAAACCTGTTAGGACGTAAGTTCTTACCCGTTGTTTTTGCGGGCTACCCTTCTTTTGGGTAGGTCCTTTCTTTTCCGCAGAAGATTTTTCATTTGAAGGCCTGAAAGAGTTTGGTGTAGATTTTTAGTTTATCCTACACTCGAGCCATGCATGTGGTTTAGAAGTGTAATTTTTGAAGGTGTATTAAAAATTGTAAGCCATATTGTAAAATAACTCTAGTTATGTAATAAAGTTTGGCTGTTTGTACTATTTCGAAATGCAACTGAAATCCTGGACAGTTGTATTTTCGGGGATGTCCCGGGGTCCCCACACACGCCCTAAATGGTAATATGTTTTTAGTTAGTTGTATATGGTTTGGATGAAATGGAACGAAGCAGGATGAATACAAAAGTCATATGAAATAGTTCAACAAAAAAAAAACGAATCACGTCGTAAAAAAATCATATAAAAAAATAGAACCACGTCGCAAAAAAAATTGAACCACGTCGTAAAAAATTTGAACAATATTTCAGTACCATCCTATCCAATAAACCAAACATGCACTATCCCATCATACCAATCTAACGCCCGAGCATCTGTGGCACGGACTCTATAACACTATAGATATGACTTTTTATTGTAGAGAAGCTACTTGGGGAATAAATCTTTAAAACATATTATAGTGTGAAGGAATTTTAGAGAGACAGATAATGTTGCTTAAAAAATTCAAAAAAATCTAAAGATGTTGTACAAACTATCTCATTGATCGAACGAAATACCATACATATCCTACGTGTTGAATTGGCGCCGTACAACCAGCCCTCTATCTATCGGTTGTTATTCAACCCACGGTCTTATCAACATTTACCTATTTTCATTCTGCACTACAAGGAGTTTGAGAAAGGATTTTTTAGTTTACAAGTGCAAAAGGCTAATGTTGGTCTCATCTCGATGGTTCAGCTAAAACATAGAAACATAGAAAATAATCACCATGGTTTTGCACACAAGTGCATAACTAGGATAGAAGAGTTTCACCTCATTATATCCAGACTGTTTAGATTGGATTTAAGAGATCATGATAAATTTTTACAATTATACACTAAAAATCACATAATATTTTCCCATATAAATCTGCTTGAGAGCTTGTTCGTGGTTACACCTGATTATTCGGTGCGCTGTTGAGCTAAGTAGTGTGCACCGTCCAGGCGTCCACACTAACTTGGTACTCCGTACGAACTAGCAATACCTACTTGGATAGCAAGTCTTCCTTTAGAAAAAAAAAATTGAAAGAAAGCAAAAAAAGATAGCAAGCCCTACCTGTCAGATTCGCACTAATACTGATAGGTATCTCTTTGGTCATCACTGGTGAGTACCGTAACGTACGTATATGGCAGGTACATCATGGGTGGGACGGAAAGCTGTTACCTTCGCCCAAAGGTAAATGTACCGATTGGTCTCTCAACAATTTCGTTCCTAAGATTGAAAACTAGTTTTAGTTGACCCTCAACTTTCAAAACCATACCAAATTGATGTTTTTATCGATCAAATCCAGCATTGAACATGGTTTGCGTGATTTGACACCAATGTGGCATACAAGTTACATGACATGTCGCACTTGTAGCAATACATATGTTATTTAATTTCTTCATTTTATCTTAGCGGACCTCACATGTCACACACTCCTTTCGTGCTCTATTTCCTCTTTCTCTCCCTCCACCTCTTAAGCATCCTGAGTTGAGGGCAACTTGGACGGGTTTGGGACGGCCTTTGAGAACGCTAGTCTGGGGATGCCTACAGAACAGCTTGGAACGACGGGTCCTTACTAGGGGCAGCTCGGGCCCCTTTTAGCCAAGGCCTAATAGGGTGTGTCTTCCTTAGGGGGGCAAGCCCCTTCGACTAAGGGCAATTCTTAATCCCCATAGATAGGGGATTCGTTTTGGATACAAATCAATTTGAGATAGAGATTGTGCAAGAGGTGTGGTGGCTTGTGCTAGATTTAGGGTTTAACCTAATGCAGTTTAAAGATTTAGACGAGTGATGGCTTGTGCTAGATTTATGGTTTAACCTAATGCGGTTTAAAGATTTAGACGAACCGGATATGTCAGACATGAGATCGTTAGATCTCCCTCTCCTCCTCTCCCATTTAGCCCAATCAAGCTAGCTCCTTTCCATACTCCATGTGCACTGTAGCAAGTCACCATCGCCCTTTTCATTAGCGACCACATCAGTGTTGAGCCAAGTGTGGGAGACACGTGGCTTGTGCGGGTATTAGCATGGTTGCCAGTAGGCAAAGGCCACACACATGGAGGACACAACATCAACACAACAACACTTCAACAATCAACACACGTGGTGTGGGCTGCGCAAGTGGCAGGCCACGACGGCATGGACTGGGGGCCTGGGGCACTGGCAAGTGGCTGGCGGCGGCGGCTTCTGCGCAACCAACACAACTCACGAGCATGCGCGGCGGTGGGGGCCTGGCGGGCAGTGGGAAGTGGCGACAACAGTGTCTGGCGGTGGGGTCCTGAGAAATACTGACGGCAGCCGTGCGAATGAAAATAGGCAAATAGCGTTGGGTGCCTAGGAGGCCACTGGGTAATAAAGCAAAAACGCATTGGATTACGGATAATGGGTACCTATTGTCATCCCTAACCGCAGCAGGCATTGCTGAACGCCTCGGCCGCTGGGCGCCGACGGCTGGGCGGGAGGGGCCACGGTGAGACGTGAGCGACCAGATAGCAGCTAGCTAGCTGCTTTGCTCATTTGCTGATCGTGCGGTGCGTCACTGGAAACGTATGTGGGCATACGCATGCAAATTGGTCCGTAGAACCTGCGGGGGCGGCGACTCCTTGATCATTTTAGTCGTCGGTGCATGCACAATTGCATGCGTACGGCATGGATCGATGCGCGAGAAAATTTTCTCCTGCAGGAAAATGTGTGGAAATTAAGCTCTTTCGTCGTCGAAGAAGACTAGCCATTATTTCCTATGTGAGTATGGAGACGATATATATACTTCCAAATGCCCATCTTAATTTCCAACCGCTTTTGGTCGTTGAAGGCGTCCGTTCACTGAAACTTGATTTTCAGCAACAGTAACAACTAAGTACTTATAAACAGCGAGCGCGCACTTTCAATCTGTACAATCACTTTGAGAAACATGGTGGTGTTTTGACCATGTCTAATAGTAACCTACTCAATTTCTTTTCATACGGTACAACATGAGTGTTAGGCAACGTGCAACGCAGCTGTTTAGAGATGTTTAATTTGGAGAAGTAAAAAGTTTCTTTTTTTCCCGTTAAGAATAGCACATCTGATGCATAAAACGAGGAGAGATGTTTAACTAAGTTTTAATGCTTAGAGAGTACTTAGTATAAATTGTAAATTATAACGTACACCTACATAAATATTTTTCGGGATCGCCTCCAGCCCAGGCGACTGCGCTCACGCGCCCGCGCACCGGGCCCACCCGGCGGCGGCCGCGGCGGCGAGCCCAGTCGCCTGGGTTTAAGCAAAACCGATATTTTTCATTGTAATAAAACTTTGTTGTTCATATGCTTAATGATACGTCAACATTCTTCTCTTAAACATTCTTATATTATACTGGGTCTAGCTCAACTCGACTCTTATCCGCAAATTTAGCCGTATCTGAAGGGCTTACGGCTAAGTGGTACATGTACGCGAATATAATTAAGGCATAAACATACATATCAATGGATGAAACAATCTTGTTTCGACTGCAATGTACTTACACATGGGGGGGGGGGGGGATATGTCGGAAGATCGGATATGTAACATGTTTACTTCTTCATATATTTACTTGTTCTCGCTCTCCTTCTTCTGGATCCTAGCTCTACGCTCCTTGGACAGATTCTGGGCGAAAAGGACTAGGGCCTCCTCGTTGGTGCCCCTCGCCGCGTCGGGCTCGTTCCTGCCGGTCTCGAGGTTCACCTTGCACACCTGCTTCTTCAGCAGCGCCTCGCCGACGCCGACGAGCCGCCTCAGGTTCTCCGGCGTGGCCACGTCCACGGAGGCGGCGTTGCCGGTGAGCTCGTCGTCCTGGATGCGGAGGTAGTTCTTCTCGCAGTGGAGCGCCTGGAAGAGCACGGAGGCGTGGATGTCGACGAGGTCGGCGCTGGCCTGAGTGAAGCTATCGATCAGCGGCGTGGAGCCGTCGTTGTAGAGCCACCCGAAGATGCCCCACTTGCCGCTCTTGGCGGCGTCGAACTTCTCCTCGATCTTGGCCGAGCCGGTGCCCAGTGACAGGATCATGAACCTGCCGTAGTCCCCCGAGTTGATGCGGAAGAAGTCTTCGTTGCCCAGCAGGATCTGCTTGCTCACATGGGTCATCGCCAGCAGCGTCTGTGCACATTAATTATTCAAGGCGAGTACACGTAAGCACATGACTGTGTTGTGCTTGAACGGAGAGTTATGTTCAAAGTTGTCGAAATTTTTAATTTAAAAAGATTGCGAATCACCCTTGAGTCTCGAGATATCTTAGTACGTCGAAAAAATTAATTTAGAAACTCTAAAGAGATCGATCATTGATTTAAATTCCAAAAAAAATAGCTACAAAATATTAGTTGAAAAATAACAAACTATATTTTAGTTCAAATTAATTTAAGAATGCCATGCTAGTTCAGGAGGCTCGACAAGCTAGCGCAATGACTTTTCTAGTTTATTGGACAACTACGACATCCAACCTAGATTCAATATTATATTTTATGCGCGCCACACTGCACGGACAGACTACAACGTTTGCTTGTGACGGCTGTCCGAAGAATGCTTGGAAAATGAACTAATCACGAGTTAAATAATTAAGAACATGAAACTGACTTCGTGATTGTGAACTCATGATGTGCCCTTGGTGTTGACTATAAAACAAACACTTCCGTGTCATTATTGCATAAGTAAGTTTATGTGCAAAATTATTTATGAAAAGGGTCCGATTGACATCAGACAACTAAGAGTTACTCCCTCCATCCTAATATGTAGGGTGCATAAATTTTTTTAAGTTGTCCCATAATATAAGGCGTCTTCTTGTTACTCTTTTGGAAAAGACATGAGCAATTAACTGCTAGTTAAGCTATTCACACTATGAAGTGCATGTTGTTGCTAGCTTTAGCTATTCAGGCTATTAATTAAGAGCATTGGAAAGAGATGCTTGCATGCATACATCAAAGATTAATTTGTAAACATGTTGATGCTTCGAGTAACGAGATAACTAAAGATAATTTACTCTCTTAAACATCATTTATTGGTCTTGGTGAAAATTTTTATACGCCCTCTATATTGGGACGGAGGGAGTATTTAACTCTCAATTGATTTTCTACACAGTAGATCATATACCTTCATAAGTAAGACACGTAAAATATTTAATGAGTGCATTTAGGTATGTGAGAAAATCGATTGAGACTTCTCTAAAAATCAGTCACCTGATAATTAGCAAAAACTTTATGAAAATAAATGACAAGCACGGAAATATAGTTCATGCACATAATTTTCAGTGTTCCTTTGGTTCAAACTCGTGTTTGTAAGTTTGTTGTTCATAGTATAGTATGCTATAGTAGCAAGTGTGTGCATGGCCACTTACAGGATTATTTGCGGCGACAGCTCCATCGATGAGGTTGAAGGCCCGGGTTTTGCCGTCCTTGTATTTGGTCTCGAAGTGGTGCCCTGGAAGGTAGGTCGGCGCCGCTGACGTGCTGATGCACACGTCTGACAGAAGAGCGTCCTTGGAGACATCGATGCTTGCCTGTGAAAATTAATTACGTTCAACTGACGTAAGTATATGTAGGCACACGTACGAATTCTATTATCCAGGCAACATGATGTAAATGGATCAACATTTATTGTAATTGGACACATCACATACGTCGTATTTGGAGAAGATGGTAGGCTGGAGGAGCTTGATGTCAAAGGTGGGGATGACAATGTTTTGGAGCGCCTGGCTGACTCGCGTCTTGCCTAGCAGCTTCTCCACGATCGAGTGGAGGTACTTGCCATCGTATTTTGGACCCCTTATTCTCCTGAACAAGCCTAGAGGCCCGTTGCTGCACGAACTATATCGTACTTTGTTATGCTTAAGCCGATCTGAATTTTCCTCGATCATGCTCACAATTAAGCTGGATCGACGGAGCATATATATGCATATATGCAGCTAGTACTCAGTAAGTAGCTAGGGTGCGATCCTCACCTTGCAGGAGGGAAGATCTTCGGGCAGTGCTCGAGGTAGAAGTTGTTGATGTCCTTGGCGGCGAAGAGCGGGCGGTCGGTGGCGTTGGGCTTGGGCGCGGTGAGCATGGCGGTCACCAGCCCTCCGGTGCTCGTCCCGGCGACCACGTCGAAGTAGTCCGCGATCCTCACCTCCCGTCCATCTATCTCCTGCAAACACACACCACCACCAACAAGCCATTAGAATCGATCGGTTCACCAGAAATGGATACATAGCGCAGATGTTTTATGTGTGTCCACTTTGCTAAAACGCAGGAGACTACGTGTATGCGCATGCTAAATATGGGGATTCACTTCACCTGGAGCTTCTCCTCGAGGAAGGCGAGGATGGTGCCGGGGATGATGCCGCGGACGCCGCCGCCGTCGATGCTCAGCACGGTGACGATGTTCCCGTACGACGGTGGCGGGGACTTGGGCGTCAAGAGCGCCGACGCGCCGCGGCTGAGCGCCGCCTGCGCCGCCGGGGGGCTCACGGTCAGGGACCCGCCGCTGTTGAGCTCGGCGGCGTGCACGCTCGCCATGGCCGGCTAGCTAGCTTCCTCTACGGCCTCGAACCCTAAGTCCTAACCAACAACCGAGATAGAGCTGCTAAAAACAAATTAAGACCTAAGACCCTTGCTCTTAACGAAAAGCTAGTTTTTTTTTTTGGCTCGTCTCTGTCTGTCCACTTAGTTTCAATCGCTCTCGTTTGCTCGCGCTTTGTGATCGATATGGCTACCCTGGTGAGGCAGATGCACAAGAGCTAGCTGAATAGCCCATATTTATAGCCGATCGAGTTGCACTGATATGATCATCACTGCGAAATGGTCAGGCCGTAGGCCGTAGCCTTTCGTGGTGCGGGTGCACGACCGGTTCCCGGGGGAAATGGAACGTAAGCATGGGCGCATCGGCCGGGAGTCAACAAAAATACCGAGCCACGGCGGCAAAACACGCTGCCAGCGTAAGGCGAACGTACCTGACCGCGCCACAGGACGTTTTTTCCCCACCTTTAGGCCACGTTTGTATTAGATTAAATTAAATCGGTCTTGCTATTTCGCAGGAGCCTGTGCGCCGGCCAAACGCGCAGGCGCCGCGGTCAACCGTTGGATCTTCCCTGCGCACGCGGTCGGCCGTTGGATCATGGATGCATCCGGATTAACCCAATAGTTAGCGCTCAATTAGTGAAAATTCCACTAAATTTCTACTGTTTTTCCACATTTTTATTTACTGAAAAATGTTTTCCGATAGTGAAATTTTTTATGCGAGGTTTTAAATAGTTCTTCTAAAAGTTTATAAAATATTTTTTTATAATTTTTTAAACCTTTAAATAATTTGTAGTCATTATTGTGCGGTTTTAAATTAAATTAAGACGTATTTCGAGGAATCGCAACTTATTCAAATTGAAGTTTTTAACAACTCTCAGCTCAGCTCAGATAATCGAGAGGCCTCGCTGCTTCGGGTGCAAATTTCGGGACGGGTCAGCCTGTCAGGTCAAGGTTTTGCTCGTTCACGCATGAGTGGAAATACGAACGAACCCGTGTGGAATTCCAATCCGTGTATAGCCCATAGCCCACTCGAGTGCTGCCACTTGTGACAGTTTTTTTTTTGCCTTTTTGTTGCTTCGGCGACTTGGCCGTGGAACCGGCGCAGCCTACGGCTGCTGGAGACGTGCATGCCTCCTCGACGAGGGGCCACGTACGTGTTTGTTTCCACGGTCAATCGACGCCGGTAAACAAGTATACAACACATTGATCTACGTATACGAACATAGTGTATAATATAGTACAGCATCGATAATTTGTCTTTCGACTTTTCTCAACAATTTTGTGGGTGTGAAATTTTTTGTTTGATCATCTCTTTCTCTTGAGAATGCAGACAAGATACGAGTTTTTTCAGATGGTAAGGCCCAATGGCCCATTCTTCCTTCCGGAAAAGTCCTACTCCTACCACCGCTTAAGGAAGGCTGCCATACGTTGGACCAAGTCAATAAGTCGTATTTGACCAGCAGCTGTAGCTAAGCAGCTACTCCTATAGTCCAGATCGAATTCGTGATGTTTGTTTTCACCATGACTAAATGTGTAGCTCGGCTGATCGATCGGTCGAGTAACTCAACAGTAGGTTAGTCCAAGATAATTTTACCATGTTACAAGAAAGATATAATAAAAGTATAAAAAAGAAAAACAATAATTAAGTGGGTTGTTGAGTTTAGCCACACATCAGATATTGGTGATGGGAGCACAGCCCCTCTTCCACCAACGCTAGTTTTTTGGGCTTAGTTGGGCCATGACTTGGATTGTGCTTCCAGTTTGGTCATTAGATGTGAGAATCTGGATCTGAGACTAGACGTTGGTCTCGGAAAAAGATGGATTGCTGTGAGTTATGAGATGACAGGATCACAACTAGTTCTAACGGTATATATGGGTAAACCATGTTCCACAAAATATCATGGATCCCTTTTCTTTTGGATTTTAAAGACGTCATTGATTGATGCAAAAAGTTTGATGGAGCCCCAATTAATCTACGACGCTCAGAATATGCAAAAGGAGAGTACGAGAGGCTGTTTAAGAATGAGTAAATTACACTGTAGCCCCCGAAAGTTGGCACCTTGTCTCACTTAGCCACCGGAACTTGTATTTTACTTTATCGCCCCTAGAAGTTGGCACCGTTTGCACGGAACCCCCCGAGCCGTTATGTCCACCGTAAGAGCATGGCCAAGAGGCCCCCGATCAGCAACCTGTATTTCAAACGTTAACAGCGCGCACGTGTGCTCGCCTGCACTCGTGTGTCTGCTGGCGTTTGAACTCCCAGCGCGCGCGCTCGCCCGCTGATGCCGGCCTGCGCTGACAGCGTGCGTGCTGGGGATGCTCTAAAAATCATAAAAAATAAGAGAAAATAAAAAAAATAAAAACCATTTAAAAATTCATAAAAACTAGAAAAATCATAAAAATCAAAAACTAAAAGTTCATAAAATTTAAAAAACATAAAAACATTAAAATGAAAAATCATAAAAACATAAAAAATCATATAAATTTAGGAAAAAACATATAAAATATAACAATTTAGATAATCATATAAAAATCTAAAATATTATTAAAAAATATTAAAAAGTAAACATCAAAAAATCAATCAACCAAAAAAATTCAGGTAGACAGGTGCATCGGGTGAGGTGAGGTAGTGAAGATGAGGTAGACCTAACCAGAGGGGCGAACAACTACTGCTAGTGAAGGTAATGTAGACATGCGCATCAGGCCAGATAGAATTTTTTCATGGTTTTTTAATATACCAAATGATGTAGTATTTGTAGTTATTCTTGTGCGGTTTTAAATAGTTCTTCCAAAAGTTCATAAAATAATTTTTTCATAATTTTTTAAACTCTTTAAATAATTTGTAGTCACTACTGTGCGGTTTTAAATTAAATTAAAACGTTTTTCGTGGAATCACAGCTTATTCAAATTAAAGTTTTTAACGAATTTTAGCTCAAACAAACGAGAGGCCTCGCTGCTTCGGGTGCAAATTTCCAGTCCGGACGCACGCGTGCGTGAGTGAGAGCGAGAGCTAGCAGCCACGCACTCACTCCAGGATCAAGGTCAAGGTTTTGCTCGTTCGCGCATGTGTGGAAATCCGCACGAAGCTGTGTGAAATTCAAATCCGTGTATAGCCCATAGCCCACTCGAGTGCTGCCACTTGTGACCGTTTTTTTTCCCTTTTTGTTGCTTCGGCAACTTGGCCGTGGAACTGGCGCAGCCTACGGCTGCTGGATACGTGCATGCCTCTACGACGAGGGGCCACGTACGTGTTTGTTTCCACGGTCAATAGACGCCGGTATACAAGTATACAACACATTGATCTATGTATACGAACATAGTGTATAATATAGTATAGCGGCGATAATTTCTCCTTTGATTTTTCTCAACAATTTTGTGGGTGTGTGGAAATTTTCGTTTGATCATCTCTTTCTCTTGAGAATGCAGACGAGATACGAGTTTTTTCAGATGGTAAGGCCCAATAGCTCATTCTTCCTTCCGGGAAGAGTCCTACTACTACCACCGCTTAAGGAAGGCTGCCATACGTTGGACCAAGTCAATAAGTCATATTTGACCAGCAGCTAGCTATATGCTTATTCGGTCTCTTCATCCTTTAGTCCAGAATTCGTGATGTTTGTTTTCATTACGGCTAAAGGTGTAGCTCGGTTGATCGACCAGTCGAGTAACTCAACAGTACGTTAGTCAAAGATAATTTTACCATGTTACAAGAAAGATATAATAAAACTATCAAAAAGAAAAACAAAAATTAAGTGGGTTGTTGAATTTAGTCACACATCAGATATTGGTGATGAGAGCACAACCCCTCTTCCACCAACATTTGTTTTTTGGGCTTAGTTAGGTCATGACTTGGATTGTGCTTCCAGTTGGGTCAATGAATGTGACAATCTGGACCTGAGACTAGACGTTGGTCTCGGAGAAAGGTGGATCACTATGAGTTATGAGATGACAGGATCACAACTAGCTCTAACGGTATATATGGGTAAACCATGTTCCACAAAATATCATGGGATCCCTTTTCTTTTGGATTTTAAAGACGTCAGTGATTGATGCAAAGAGTTTGATGAAGCCCCAATTAATCTGCAACGCTTGGAATATCCAAAAGGAGAGTACGAGCACTATAGGAATCGCAATGGCTGTCGACGGTTTATACCCTCGACACAAGCCATAAAACCGACGACACAAGTCTATGTCGTCAGCCAGCCGACGATAAAGGTCCGCCGACAAAGTTTCGACGACACAGAGAGTTGTGTTGACGGCCCAATAGAAAACCGACGACAAACTCAACTCCCAGGATAGGCCCTCTGGTGAGAACCTTTGTCAGCGGCTTTATCAGCCGCCGTCACAAGATCTCCTTGACGGCACGGCTGCGAAGGCGGCACTCTGCCGTGTGGGCCCCATGGACCAATCCGGAGAGGCTGTTTAAGAATTCTTACTCCTCTCCTTACGGGTCACTCTTAAAGTCAAGAAGGGCATCTCAACCAGGAGATTAGCTCTCCGTGAATCTTTAACTTGTAATGCGGGAGGTTGAGTTAGGCCACTTGTTTCTCTACACATAAACTTTTCTGCCTGCTTGCGAGTAAACAATTTTTTTTTAAAAAAAAGTGGTTTATAGCAATACTATACAATGGTACAAGGTGAATTGCACTCTAAAAATTAGATTGTTGTTACATCGTAAAGTTGTAAATTTTGAAGATTCTGTAATTCTCTAATTTCTAGGGGGAAAATTAGCGATAGTTCTATTTAGTTTTTTGTCCTCGTACATCTTCGAAGAACGTTCCACAGATCTCCTTTTTAGAAGGGAATACAAGTTCCACTGGACTCATCAATTTGACTCGCCTACCGGCAAGAATTCATCATGCGAATGCTAATCCAAAGAAGTCATGATGATCACATCATCACAACCTCCCCCGGGATCAGTAGACCAACAATCAAAATCAAGTATTTTTTCCATGTCTAGAGTACTTTACTTATTTGTTGTCTATTGAAATGTCAACTTTAGAGCGCAATGGAATAGGAGTTAAAATAAAAATAAAAGAAAAAATATAGAAAGATAGTGTAATGATTGAAAATTAAATAAACAGCGATGGAAAAAACAATGAACATGTCCTTAGAGATTGCAAAGGAAAATATTTCCTTTTAATCTTTTAGACATAATACTCCCTCAGTTCTTTTTTATTTATCTCCGTTGACTTTTGGTCATACCCGTTCACCATTCGTCTTATACCAAAAATTAGTGCAAATATGCAAAAAAAAAAAGACATGCTTAAAATACATTTAATTGATAAAACAAAGCATAACACAAATGATAGTTATATAGTTTTTCTAATACTAAGACAAATGATCGAAGGGCATGTCTAAAAGTCAATCGTGACAAATAAAAAAGAACGGAGGGAGTACTTGGTAAACTTGTCTTTCATACCCACTATGTCCTACAAAGAGTGCATTTCTAATTAATCTTAGATAAATTACCGTGCAAGGTAAATGACTAATCTTCCCCTAATTACTCCATGCACAGGCGTGGTGTTGCTTTGGTTTTCACCGGCAATTAAATGAGCATGCATACATTTATAACAATGCATGTAATATTAGGGCATCTCCAATGGTGCCATGTCAGCTGGCTATAAGAAGTCCACCTCATCTTTTTGTCTATGTGGAGGAGAGAAGAAGAGGAGAGAGATAAAAACTGGCTGTTAACTAATAGCCAGTCTATAGTGGATTACAAGATGCATAGCATCTATTACACATGGGCCCAGATTAAATTTAATAGCCAATGCTAGCTATAGCTAATCCGTTGAAGATGTTGTCTACATGCTATCTATAGATGACATGGAGCTTTCTTATAGCCAATAGTTGGCTATACCATTGGAGATGCCCTTACCAGGAAATCCTTGTTGCCACCATCGGAGAACCTGTCAATGACAGTTTTCTCATCCGAATCAACAATGAACTCGTACTGCTTCCCGACCCCTTCCTAAGTGTCCTGAGTGAAATCCTTCCTTTCTTCTGCTAGGTGCTCGACGAGTCGATCCCACCATGTGCCACGCCGCCTCTCCCGGCCACGCTATTCATTCTTTCAGGGAGGGAGAGGGCTTGATCGACCGTTTTCGCACTTGCCTAATACCGCGCATGCTGCTCCAACCTCCCATGATTCCGATCTAAAGGCGGCGCTCGCAGATCACTCCCCTATGATCGACTCCCACGTCTACCGCAGTCCCTGTCGCCGTCGGCCCGCCGCAACATCGCCAGGCCTAGGGGTCGGTGTGCGAGAGGAGAGGGGCCGTGGGGCTGTGCGCCGATGGGCGAGAGGGCAGGGGCGGTGGGCTAGACGACAGTGGCGGAGGGGAATGCAGGGAGGGAGAGAGAGGGGGGCGGCAGAGTTGGGGGAGAAATCGAGAGGAGAGAGAGAGAGAGGAGAGGGGTGGCGCAGCTGGGGGAGAATGCGGGGAGAGAGAGAAGAGGGGCGGCGGGGATCCAGCTCTAATGGACAGCGGACGATGTTGATTGGGCTTCATAGCCTAAGAGCATGAGCATCTGGCTCTGCATCAAGCACAGGCCTGCATCAGCCTACATGCGCGCTCGAATTTTTTTTGAATTTTGTAGGCTGCGAGCAGTTGGGCGGCACACGCGGGCGAGATTACAAGTTTGATGCCGGCGGATGACTGGGGTGGGCTGGGGATGCTCTAAAGATGCACTCTTTGTGGGAAAATTTTTTAACACTAAAAATGTACTCTTTGTAGGACGGAGGGAGTATACGACAACCACTCACCATGGGCCAATGCCATGGTTTTAAATAGCGGGCTATGCCAAATAGCGGTAACTTTTTTTGAAAGGCTATAAGGCTATAGCGGAGCTATAGCGGGGCTATGGCCGATAGCGTTTTTTATAAAAAAAAACCATGCAAAAATAGTTAAATACGAGTAATTGGTGAAAAAAAACATGGTAACCAAGATATTTGATGAACTCATGATCACAAATATGTTTCTAGGTAGTAAGGCTCCACTTAAGTGACATATTGTGATACTGACATTACGATATGATTCATGAAATTCAATTAGGGTTTCACAATTTGGGCTTAGCGGATAGCGGCGCTTAGCGGATAGCGGCACTTAGTGGAGCTAAATCAAGCTTTAGCGGCCATAGCTGCCATAGCGGCAAAAATGGGCATAGCCTAGTGTTCTTTCTTTCCAGCCGCTATAGCGCCGCTATAGCCCGCTATTTAAATGCATGGCCAATGCCCGTTTTCACTTATTAATGGTGTTTGGTCGAAATGGGACACACATTTAAAATAAAGTATTTCGTAAAATTTAAATTAAAATATACATTCGAGTTTCTAATAATTTATGAGCCCATACATTTTCCCACGTTCTACAGAATTTTCTTTAAATTATAAAAAAGAGAATAAAATATTAAAGCTGGGGACAAATTGAGAAAAGTAAAAATTATGTGAACTTACAAGATTAGAAACCAAATTTAACCACTCCTTGTTTTGATTGGCCACCAACATCGACATTGATGATGGCTAATCCCTTCGGTTCTGGCATGACACCTAGCTACAAGGTCGGGCTCCCGTTGAATTCACTCCACGGCTTTTCAACATCTCCGTCTGTAAGAACAAATCCCTCATAGAAGCTCTAGATGTAGGCAACTGGATCATAGACCTCTGCCCCCGCTTCATAGTCCTTCCTAACTTCATAAGGCTTTGGAGTATGGTTGCCTCTATGCGCCTCACTCCGGGGTCAACGACCAAGTGGCATGGCACTTCTGCAATCTGTCGGCAGTACAAACATACCGCTCAACTCTATCATCTAGAAATCTTGGACGTTCTCATACTACAAATTCTTCACCTGGATAATTCGGCACAGCAGGGTGCTGACTGTTGATGCCCTCCTCCACCGACATTTGTCAAATTGCTACTTCTGACCCCATGTTATCACAAACTAGAGACCACAACGCACCAGTTCCTCAAATGCTACTGCAATAGCTCCATCTGGCGGGGTATCGTGTCTTGGCTGAATTACAATGCTTTCAACCCATTCACTCGGTCCAATTACACTCGCTGGCATATGGAGGACATCTTGCGCCCACTGCCTCCGAATCTCTTCGAATGTGCCAGGTCCACCATTCTTGTCATCATCTGGAATATCTAGCTCGAGAGAAACATCGTGATCTTTCGCTAGTTCGAACGCTCGCTTTATTGGACTTTATTTCCGCTTATTGGAGTCGATATATTAAGGCCAACCTTAGAGATGTAATTTATCCGCTTGTTGTTTTTGTCTCGTCTTCCACTGTGGTCAGGGTTGTACATACCTACCTCGACGTACTCTGTATTCCTTCCTACCTTATCTTGAATAGAAGGCAGTCCTATCATTCTTTATTTTTTTTTAGAAAAAAGAAGCTGGGCTGCACGCTGGCCTGCTCCCAACAGAGCCACATATATGTTTATTAAACGGTACAAAAGTCTTCAGAATCCTCTAGATTTACGAAATTCAAACTACGCAGTACTTTCAATTTTCTTTTTTTTACTAATATTTAATTTATAAATTTTCTAAAGCTAGCTCAATCGAAAAGCTTGGAAAAAAAAATAGATTTTAAGCTCTGCATATAATTCATAATTTTGTAATTTTTACGGATGTTTTCTAACAAAAATTATGTGCAACTTAGAAAAACAAATTAATAGCCTTAGCCAATCCTAATCATCAGATGGAGATCCAGGTGTTGGTCATCCTAAAACATTGGTTGGACCATGGCTCTGCTATGCATCATACTCCGTATGAGGTTTCAAAACACACCGCTCTTCAGGATTCGTATATTAGAATTTGTCATCCTAACACATTGTCGTTGACATATGGCCCGATATGTTCAAAGAGACATGCCAATTAATCGAGTGACATTTTTCCGACAGAGGAGCATACGTACGTGTGATGGGACCAGGTCAAAGGTCGCCGCACGAGCGGCAAACATGCATGCATGCACCGCCTCCGTTTGGACTTTGGACCTGGCCCGTGAATCCGTGATCACTCGCTCATCCTTGCTTGCTTTAGCCGGATACGTACGTACGTGAACTGATGAACGTGGGCGCCGCCGGCCACTGGGACTTACGTAGAGGACTTGGCCGTGTCCTTCGCCATAACCGGCCGTAGGTACACGGTACAGATCACAGATGATGGGTCATGTGTACTCACGCGTAGTGCAGCGTATATACGTGTTGACCTGGCCAGATTTTTTTATTTTTAACCCTTTTGAAATAGATATTTTATTTTTAACCCCGGGTCAAAAGTTTTTTCAAATCTAACCCTTTTGGCCGCGCCAAGCCGCCCGGCGCGGCAAATTCATGCTGCCGCGCCAAGCGGGGTGGCGCGGCAAGTACATGCTGCCGCGCCAAGCGGGATGGCGCGACAAGACCGCCCCACTTGTCATTCTATCGGTAGCCCGCCGGGGCCGCCAACGTGGCAACCTCTGCCGCGCCATCCCGCTTGGCGCGGCAGCATGAATTTGCCGCGCCGGGCGGCTTGGCGCGGCCAAAAGGGTTAGATTTGCAAATTCTTCAGCCCGGGGATTAAAATTAAAATAATTTTTTAAAAAAGGTTAAAAAATAATTTTTTTGCGTTGACCTGCTACATATATGTGCGTTACGGTGGAATTAATTAGACCTTCTTTGGTTCACGATTATGGTTTGGTTTTGATTATAGTAGTCAAAAAATCGAGAACTTTTGAAAATAGACTTAAAAAATTGACAAAATTTATTTTAAACTTTTTCGATATTGTTTAGGAAAACAATACGAATCCTTGAAATACTATGGCAAAATGTTACCGTGAATAGCTGTAAAAATAAACAGAGAAATTTTGTAAACTGAATCGGTATCGCGAACCAGCTGAGAGGGCCTTGGTCGGTGAAAAAAAAATCTCGTGTGTTCGTCGTCCTCATTGAAGAATGGAGATACGACGATGCTAGCTAGCTTGTGCTTCCGACCGCTTGGTTGTGGGAACTGGGAAGCTTCCATGCATAAGCCTCGATATGACTGATGACTGTGTCTAGGCCAAACTATCTAGCTAGCGCCTCGATCGATCTCTCCCCAGTCCTGGAGACACTGTTTCGAGTTTTGAGTTTTGACCCTTGATTTTTTTCTCCCTTTTTGACATATGATCACTTGGTGTGCTTGAATGCTTGACCGTTGCTAATTAGCGCTGACTGCCAAAGCAACAGTCCTGTTGGTCAACCACCGGAGTGTTACACCATGTTAATAGAATCTTCGATTTTATAGTCAATCTTTAGTATACCTAATACTCATATAACCTCTATATAGTAAACAAATAAATATACAATCTCTCTACGGTAAAATAATTATATATAGCATATTCTCTAAAATTAAAACAAAAAAATCTTACATACCTCTAAAACAGCCGTCTAATTTCTTATGTCTCATCCACTTAGTGGTTTATTTTTCTTGCGCCATAGAATTGTGTGGTTGTTACCTAATGTGTTATCACTTAGTGGTTTATTTTTCTAGGCCATTAGAATTGTTCGATTATTACATTACGTGACATCGATGAAAACATTTTTTTTAAAGTTATGTAAACATTTTAAGAATCCTAAAAGCACAAAGTTATAAGTATACATCAATTTAAATGTACTTTTTATTATTTCAAATATTTTTTATGTTGAAAATGTTTTTAAGTCTAAATTTGACATAAGAACTTTTGAAAATAACAAATATATATGAAAGTATTGTGACTCTGATAACACTATCATTTTTTTTATTTTTTGTTTTGCACAGCTAGCTAGAATAAAAAGGATAAGTTTCCAACGATAACATGTTGGACAATACATTGTAGTAATTGCAATGGCAAACAAAGGAGAGATGACTAAGCGATGGAACATGCTATCAGCTATATGCAATGGTGTACGGGAAATTAACTCAAAGTTGTTACCGCTGAAGCCTAGAGCTAGCACATGGAGTCGCCGCAAAGATACAAGCAATGCTGAAGAATCTACGATTGAGTGCACATGAAATAATTAATCCTTCCTAGGGGAACCTCGTTTCGCTCGGGTGTTTTGTTCTGGAAGAGAAACGACTATTTAATGATTTCCAAATTGTTAATAGTTATTGCCTCGTTGAATTCACTAAGAAAAACCCTGTTTCACTTGGGAGAATCACGTCGTTAGAAAAACGAGCATTGTTTGTTACATTCCTTAAGTGGAACCCATTTCGCTCAGGCGAATTGTCCCGAATAAGAAATACATTAATTAACAATCCATTTGTCAAATAAAATCCCTGTGTGGAACTCCATTTTGCTTTGGTGAATAAAGACCCAAAAGATCCACATCTTGTGAAGAACCCAATTTCATTGTAGTAGTCAATTCTTTAGGCTATGAAGAATGTCAACACATCAACAACCAGTGAACAAGCCCCGGGGCCCCAAAATATCATGTATATCTCAATTTCATGGTATTTACTAGTCAAGACCCTAAGCGATGGTTATCCCGCTTAGGTGAAATCCAAAAATTAACATCAACGATGGTGATGAAGATCGTATCAATGTCCATATCTAAGACAAGATGCTTGAAGATACCCCCAATGATGCCAGCAAATTAAGCCGTCGGCTTCAGTTTCAAGCCAAGTGCAAACTATGCACCAGATCTAGTATCAAAAACTCCAACATGGCATTCAACGATGGTGATGAAGATCGTATCAATGTCCAAATCCAAGACAAGATGCGTGAAGATACCCTCAATGGTGCCAGCAAAGCCGTCGGCTTTAGTTTCAGGCCAAGTGCATGCAAACCCAGATTTCTAGTTGTTTCCATTTAAATTTCATTGAACATATTTGACTTTTCGATCACATTTTTAAAAGCGACGCCAACTTAATTATTCACTGGTTTGTTCACCACAATTTCGCATAACAAGGCATGGATGATATCATTAAGTAGTTTTCGATGAATCAGACAGTTGACAGAATCAATGGCGTGAACGTATTAATTAGTACGTAGGATAATGATCAACCTTGAGTATGATAATCAGATTCTATTGGTTAGTTGATGCATGTAGTTTATTGCATGGGCAACGAATCGGCCTGCCACATTTGTATATGGATGCATGTCTGCTTCTAATTTCAAAGATAGGATAAGCTCTCCATTTGTAAAAGGATAAGTATATCCTTGTACAACAATACAAGGGATATGTGGTCTGGGATCCATGAAATATGAAGACAGGTCGAGGGTTTCACGATCACAGAAGAACGCATATAAGGAGTCCCCGGTACACGAGCAAGGAAAAGTTTTGACGTGACACAACTAAGAGGAGAGCATGCGGGCGACGCTGCATGCGGCTAGGGTTTCCCCTAAGCCGCCGCCGTTCCTCGCCTCCTCCCCAGGCCGCGCTCCCTCCACCTGAGCCCCCCACTACTCCCTCGCCTCTCGCGCCCCTTGTCCCTGCAATGCCCCCGGCGGCGGTGGCGGCGCCGTCGGCCAGCGCCGCCGGCTGGCATCCCTGGCTCCCTGGCCGCCGGTGCCGGGAGTTCGTGAGGCGGCCCGCCCTCCCCATCCCTCTCCTCCAAAGCTCCCCCGCGGCGAGCTCCCTAGCCGCCGAGGCCCGACGAATGGCAGTGGCGGCCCGTGGCCTGCTCCCCCCTCTGCGCCTCTTCCTCGCTGGATGCAGCCTTCGATGGCCATGGTGTGGCGCCGGTCTGCCAGATCTGCCTCCACATGCGGTCCTGAGCCGGGGTGTGGCGTCGTGCCCTCCTCCTCCCCTTCAATGGCGTGCCTGGGGGCGAGTGGCCACTAGCAGCCAGTGCTGGCCGGCTGCTGGCGGTCCTGACCCGTGCGTGACCAAATCCACGCGTCGGTGGCGATGCCCGACGGTGGTGGCAACCGGCGTTTCCTTGCCACATCCTCAGACAGGCGGTGGCGTTCTTCGCGGAACCCGGTCGGCCGGCCGGCGGCGTCGGTGGTCACTTCCTTCCCAGATCCGGTCGGCGTGAGGCTAGATCCATGGGCAGAAGGCCCGGATTTGGTGGTGTGTTGGCCGGAGCGGTCGGAGTGGGTGTGCTCCAGGCTCGTGGGTCCAATGGCCTCGTAGCTCGGCGGAGCTCGGCACCGGCATCTTCCCCTTCTTCCCCCTCCCCCTGAGCCCGTCTCGGTGGAGGCCGCTTGGGGGGGTCCGATTCGGTACCTGGGCGAAGTGGTCGGAGCAGGTGGGCTCCAGGGGCGTGTGTCCGGCATTTCCTCGTCTCCTCCCGTGGTGGCGTGGTGGGCCGTTGCCCGTCCTTTGGCGGCGCGGCGACCCCTGTCTCTAGCCTAGTCCCATCCTCGCCTCCTTGCCCTCACCTCCCTGCGAGGTGCTCGGTGGTTAGGTTGGCGTTTTCCGGGTTAGTGGCGGGGTTCAGCTTGCGACGCCTGGGTGGTGGGGCGTCTGGTCTCTCCTTCGCTTCCCGCGCACAGGCCACCAAGCGTGGTGGCCCCTCTCCGGCGACGTTGGCTGGTGACCTTTCTTCGGCGGCGTCCCCGTTCTCTGGCTCCTGACCTGGTCTCATCCCCGTCGTTTTGACCCTCCCCTTCTCCGAGGTGTCGGGTGGCCTGGGCGGCGTCTTCCGCGTCAGGAGGCGGCGTTCGTGCTCGTTCTCCGACTCTGCGTCTTCGGCCGGCGGCTCGATTCTTCTGGTGCTATCGACCTTCGGCGGCTTTCGCCTAGTGCGCTAGTAGGGCAGGTCTTGGGCGAAAGCCCCTCCCTTTTGGGCTGGTGTTGGTGTCACCTTCGGTGTCGTTCCCTCGTTGGAGGCATCACCTTTTAGACCTTTCCCTGCTTTGGGTGAAAACCCTAGCGGTCTTGCGATGGTGGCGGGTTCTTCCCGTCGCTACCTTGTTGGAGGCGTCGTGGTTGCCGTCTTGCGCTATGGGTTTCCGCCAGGTTTGCTGCTCTAGGAGTCTTTTCGTCGTTGTGTGAGTGTTGGTGGTGTTTCCTCTGCTCCCTTTCCTGTATCTCTCCTTCCTTTTCGGCCGTTGGCCTAGGTGGCAGCGGGGGGCTGCTTCCCTTCTTTTTCCTCTGTAGGTGGTGTTCCCAGCGATGGTCGGAGGTGTGTCTGGTTTTGTCCAGTGTTGCAGCGGAGCGTTGCGGTTGTACCCTATGTTCGCATGGTTTTTTTTTTCTCCTACTTATCAATGAAATAGGGCAGCAGTTCTCCTGCCCCTCTTTCAAAAAAAGTCCCCGGTACACCGATACAAGAACATACAAGCTGCACTCAAGATGGGAGAAGCTCTTCCAAGATACCAAGTGGCAGATCCTATGGGGACGCAATGTCACCGGCTTCACTTGTTGCACACGTTGTAGCCTCCCCTGCAACACTATTGTCATAGTTAACACATGAATTTAAGGGTAGCAACATAGTGTACAGGACTAATTTATTTTTTAAATACAGTCGCAAAACTAATGTATGCATAGATAACTCTGGTTTCAACTAACTCCACTTAAACACAGTTTTTGTTGTATTATGGCACGTATATTTGGTATACCCATGGTTTGTGGATGCTAAACTTTGACCAGATATACGTACTGTAGTTGCAAACGATCGAAGTTGGAGAAAATTTGGGTGTGGAGTGGAGTTAAAAAAAAACTTAAAAACCATGGTTTGAACGATAACGGAGTTTAGGGCCGGGTTTCCTATTTTTTTTTATTTAAACTCCCATTGTATTCCAAATCATAGTTTTGTTATAGGAGCATGAAAATATGGTGTTGCCAACAAGCCATAAATGTGTACATGTGTAACGCTTCACTTAATAGTTTTGTCGTCCTAGCAACCCCCTATGTTTTTTTTTTGCAGTATATGGACAGAGACAGCTGGAATATGAAAATCGTATGTCATTTAGTTGATTAAGATATATAGCGTTGTCAACCTTAAATTTAAACCATTTTAGTTGGAACGTAACATTGTCTATTTCGTAGCACCTTAATTGAGGTTTCTTGTGGGCAAATTATACTATAAACTACTGAACGTGTCACCGTTCAGGTTTAGTAGAATTTGATACGCTTAGATGAGTATTGACCTTAAAATCCGGCAAACTAAGCAAAAGCGATAGATACCAACGTACGCGCGTCCGACGTGGCCAAACAGCTCATCTAACACGTTCTTCTGGATCAACATAAACTGATAGACAGCGTTAGCTTATTGACTTATTACAGGTACTGTATGATAAGGACATGAAATTAAATGGAAGTGAAAACTGAAAACATGTATTGAACGAACAATTAACCCAACATACACACACACTGATGACCCAACATGATGACCAATATCGATCAATTTGTACGTGTGGCTCAACTGCTCAAGTAGCGACGTCACATGCAGACTGAACTTTATCATTTGATTGTTCGACCATCTAATTTACTTTGGAAGCTCGTTCCTGCGCCGGCGCCGCTCGTCGGAGAGCTTCTTGGCGAACTTGGTGAGCTGGTCGGCGTTGGTGCCCTCGCCGGGCACCTCCACGTTCCGGCCGGTCTCCAGGTCCACCCGACAGACGTTCCTCTTGAGAAGATCGCTCCCGATCTGCACCAGCTTGTCCATGTTCGCCTTCGAGCAGTCGTCGATCGATCCCGCGCTCCCGCTCAGCTGATCATACTGCAATTATCACGACAAACAATAGACGGTTAAAATGTTAAATCCCTAAATCACATCGCGAAAGCTAAAGAAACTTGTGTTTGAACTTTGTGTGCTGCTAGCCAGTGGTGATCTGCTTAGATAGTTTTCACGTAGTTTTAATTGTTTTTATGTAGTTTTGTCAGATGGTTTCGCGTAGTTTTTATATAGTTTCAGCCTTTCAGAAAAAATTAGCGTAGCTTAGTTTTAGAATGTTGTTTCATTTGGTTTCATAAATTTTAATGTAGTTTTATATTGGGATCATCATGATGTATACATGCTGGCATTAAGTCTGCATCCTATGTAAACTAGCTCATCTGTTGATAATGTTAGGAACGGTCGTCTGTTTTAGAGCATTTGAACTTTTTGTACTAGGGATTATGACCTGGATGCGTAGGTAATGCTGGCGGGAGTGCAGGGCGCTGAAGAGGACGCAGAGGTGGATGTCGACCATGTCGGCGCTGGCGGCGTTGAACATCTCGATGATGGGGGCGGATTTGCCCTTGATGAGCCAGTTGAAGATGCCCCACTTGGAGGCGTCCTTGGCGCCGTACTTCACAGACCGGTCCGACCCGCAGCCGATATATGGAGATCACCATGAACTTGCGGGGCCCTGACTGGATCCGGGGCCTCCCCTTTTATAGGCGCGGCGGGTGGCCCGGGTCGCCCGGAGTCGATACGGCGGGCCCCGCGCTGGTCTTTACTTTAGTGGCGGTACTCTTGTCTCGTTCCGGGGCTCTGTCTGGTCCGAAACATGCAAGGAGAAGCTGTTCAGGTTAGTACAGGACACGTGTTTGTCTTCTAATGCCGATACGGGGAAGAATCGTGCTTTAGGAAGAAAGTGCTTTCCCTTTATCCCCAATATAGCATTGACTGGACTGAGCCGGCCTCACGTCACCCGTTGGGAGCGTCACGTAGCGTAACAGCCGTCGTCACCTGCCAAAGGAGGCAAACGACAAACCGGGCTGCCCGCGTGCCTCTCCCCGGGCTGCGGGTTCACGAGGAGGCATAGTTCGTCCCGGTCAAGGCCGGGGAAAGCGTGGTGGGACAAGACAGTTGTCGCCACCTGCCCACGGACAGGCGGTCTGCCCGCGGGACCCTCTCCCGGGCTAAGGATAGCCCGGAAGGTGCGCGCTGCCGCTGGGGGCGCGGTTTTGACCTGGTCAAGCAAGGGGGAGACCTGGCGGGCTAGACGTTTCCTCTGGTACGGCCAAGGGTGGCCTTTGGGACCTTTTGTGCATGCGGTAGGCCGGTACGGAATCGGCCCAAGGCCTGCCTCGGGATGGGCCACTTATCAATCACCAACAGCCAGCCCCCGAGCCTCGAGCGGGTCGCGTGCCGAGCAAGTCTGAGGTTTAGAGAAAATTACCTCCTACGCGCTGCGCGGGAAGATTCGGCTGGGGCTTTCTGGAGCCGCGGGAGCCAAAGCCTAAGCATTGAATTCGATTTGACGGAAAGGTGGGACAGTTATGACCCCCCTTGGGCACGACTCCCACGATCTCCGCTTCGACCGTTGCCTTTCTTTATAAGGCAGCGCTTCTCAGGGAGAACTCTTACTGCATAATTATCCCCTTTGCTTTTGCTTTCATCCCTCCATCTTGCCTCCTGTCTTCTCGCTTCCCGCTGCCATAGTGTTCATCGCGGACAGCGCTCTTACGAGGGAGAGGATGGCGGAGCTGGAGATGGACGGCTTCTTGAAGCCGGGCTCGTGGAGGCTCCCTGGTGTAGACCGGGAGCCAAGGCCCAAGCCCGACGAGCTGGTATGCTTCGAGAGTTCGGCCATCCGCGGGTTCCGGGTGCCGGAGTTGCAGTTCATGACGGATTTCTTTGCCTTCACCGAGCTGCGGCCGGAGAATCTGTCCCCACAGTCCTGTTCATCTGTTGATGCTTGCATTCCTATGCGAGGCGTACTGCGGGGTGCGACCCACGGTGAGCCTTCTCCAGCACTACTTTGAGCTGAAGGCCGTCGGCCACCGTGTGGGCAATGGCGGAGTCTTCTACCTGACCGGGCGCTGGGCCCGTGGGAGCCAAGCGTACCCATAGTACGAGGTAAGGACGAAGGTCGATGGTTGGGCCCGGCGGTGGTTCTACCAGAACCGCGGGTGCTCAATCATGGAGTACTCTTCGGCCGCGCTGGATACTCCAATTTTTGCACGCAGCGAGACCCTGCCGGAGGATTAAGTGACGGCGCACTAGATCGGGGGGTTCGCCAAGACGGGCCTGACGGGCTATGATGTTGTGAACAACTTCGTCCGGCATCGGATCAGCCCGCTGGGGCGCCGCGAGCGGTGCGTTAGCGAGATGGGCGGCTGGGAGGATCCGGACCGGGATTTTCATCAAGGTAAGCGCGCGCCACGCTGCTATGTCTGATCTTGGGTCGGTGCACGTTGTGACAATTTCTCGACTCCCTGCAGGACTTCCGGCTGGCGAAGCTGCGAGGATTGCGGGCATGCTGCTGCCCATGGACAAGAATCCCAATCCCAAGAGATTTGTGACGGACAAACTGGCCCTGGTACGTGCCTCTAAGGTGTTTGATTAATTTCCTGGCTGCGCGCCCTTGCGGCCTTGACATTGCACCGATTATCTGCAGCGGACGTGGCAGGTGGCCAAGAGGACCGCGCAAGCCACGGGCTCCGCTGGGGAGCCCTTGGCTGTGCAACCATTGGCGGCACACTCGCCGCCAGGGGGATCGCCGGCAGCGTCTAGCGGGGCGTCCGCCTTGTCATTGATGTCGGGTGAGGGGAGCCCGGCGCCGGCATCGACCGCAGCGGATTCGGTGCGGACAAGCACAGAGACGCAGGCGAGGAAATGCGTGGCACTGGCATAGGTGAGCCCCTTTCCTTCGAGATAGGTCGAGTGTTGGATACTCAGCGGCCCCTAAGCTCTGTTCTGCGCGTGTGTCCAGGGCGCGGTGCCTTCGAAGAAGAGGAGGATGTATCGGCCCGTGCAGATCAGCGACGAGGAGGAGGTCGCGCCAGCGGCAGGTCCATCGCTGGCAGCGGCGGCACGGCAGGGGCCCACGAAGCAGGTTTCCGCTGGACGGAAGAAGGCGGCCGTGCCCACCACGAGCCGCGTCAGCGGGCTAGAGATAGAGTTTTTCCTGCGCCCTACACCAGGGGTGTACGAGGACATTGAGCTTGAACCAACGCTTAAGTTTCCTACGCTGCTTGTTATCATTTTTCTTCTGCATCTGATTGTTATGTGTGTCTTCGATCGCTGTGTATCACGCCAAGGTGGCAGCTGAAGGAGGGTATCTTTGTTGCAGCGGCTGGAGGCCGCTAGATTGATGAGGCCAACGGACTCGCGGGGCAAGGGCCAGCCGGTCCGTGGAGGGTCATTGGCTTGCCTACCGATGGCGGTGCTTGACGCCTCCAACGAGGTCGCGGAGACGGTGAAGGTCGACGCCGGCACGGATTCCCTGTGGATCACGCCCCTGCGCGTTGAAGGACGCACGGTGCACGGATGGTGGCCGATCGATCGCCGGGGAATTGCCGACTACTTCAAGACTCCGATTGGGAAAGCGCTCCCGGCGCCTGACCGACGGATGCTGTTAGTTAACTGGGCTTGGCCAGTGCGCGTGCAACGCCGCTGGGTTGGATGAGCGTCTCGATGCAGAATCTCCCAACTACCGTTGAATGTTCCTACGGTCATTTTAAACCATAACTTCGCTGATCCCATGAAGGAGAATGGAAACAATTTCCATTTCAGCGTTTGTTGAGTCATTCCTTGAATTTCTCGAGTGGAGCATAACAGCTCAAACTCACGGAGATGACTATATGGGTTTTCTCCTTTGGCTCCGAAAAAGGGTTTCTCCCGAACCATAGCTATGAGTCCTGGCGGGAACTCAAAGCTTGGCGTGTAAACGGGATGAGATGATGGTGGAGGATCTAGGCACTTGGCCTTGAGAGCCGAAAGCTTATAGATGGACATACCATCCATATGGAGGTACACGGATGGATAGGGTTCGAAAATAGAAAAGCTACCGTTCCCCGGCAACGGCGCCAGAAAGCTTGTTGGCGATTCTTATGCCTATTAGAGTTTTAATCCGCAAGCGCACGGATATCGCAGTAGCTTTCACCCAGGAGTATTCCTAAGGTATCGATTTCCCACGAGGAACGAGAAGTTTCTATTTCCTACACTTATTCACCCGGATGGATATGATTATGATGGCTTGGAATCAACAAAGGGATAAATGTATTTCGGATCAAGAGGTTTCTTCGGACACCAGTCAGAAAGGTTCAAGTTCTCTTCTTAGTTAATTTTGTGACTCTGAATCGGAGCTCAGGCACTCACTACCACCCGCTATCCTGAATTGGAATCCCGAATGGTTATGACCGTCCTGATTTGGCTCAACTGGTCTGCTACTAACAGGGCGGATTTCACATGGTCTAAGCCGGATAATAGGGCTTTCACCACCTATTACCTACCACACGTCCGTTGAAGCAGGTGCCTACCGGCTACTAACTAGTCCAAACACCACGTCTGTTCCTAGTGGTAATACGTACCAACGACGTCACTTCAGTACGCACCCCTACTACCTCTTATACTAATCTCTAGGTGAACAATTAAGCACAAAGATCTTAGCACTCAAGAATAGTACGGGCCTAATACCAACAGAGACAAAATAAATAGACTGAACTTGATAATTAAATAAGGCAAGACTGAGTGTTACCGACAGAAGACGGAAGCAGAACCCGCATCCGAGTCCAGCTCCGGAGCTCTAGTGAGGGATACCGACACTCCGGCTCCTCCCCTACACTAACTCTCCTCTCTCTCCTACTCTACTTGAGAGTAGCACAACACTACTTCACTCTCACTTGTGTTGCTCTTTGTTGTTCATCTTCAAATGAAGGAGATCACCTCCTTTTATAGGCCACCGTGACCAATGGGGTGTTGACACGACTAGGGACAGGTGTCACAAGCTCCCTGCCGAATGGGGGATCCAATGGAGCCAACAGGTGGGTCGGCCGGCCTAGGTGGGTCGGCCGACCTGCCTTCTGCTGATCCCGGCCCTCCAATTTGACTAGGATACCTCTTGTGCGGTGTAGATCTTCTCCCAAAGTCGGTTTGGCAGTTGGAGACCGGTAGCATTGGGTTCCTTTAGAATCCTATGCTTAACTTGAGGATTACTCCTCTTTCTGGATGAAACCGACTGAAATCGACGGCTTGGATGTGCTCTAGGATCCCTTGTAGAAGTCCCGGTGCAACCCTGACCTGACTGGGCGAGGGAGTTGGGTCGGCCGGCCTAGGGTGGGTCGGCCGACCCACTCTTTTGCCCGGTTCGGTCCCAATTTCGCTCAGTGGGTCCCTGCATGCACATTCTCACCAAAACTAGTGGAACTTTGTAAATTTGCACAATTTTAGTTCCGGTTCCGTTTATTTCACCAAATGTTGACGGTCGGAATCATGTTAATTATTATCAAAATTGACCGTCAACACACCCCCACACTAGATCTTTGCTCGTCCTCGAGTAAAGGTTAATTTCAAAACTACGAACTTTGTCAGGATAAAGGTAGACAAGCATAAGAATTATTCTAAGGTTTTCTCAAATTGTTGGGATTTGAAGTGTCTACTAACCTCATCTTATAAATGTTGGCAAATGGAATAGGCATGAATGAATAATCTTACTGAGGATTAATGTTTCCCAGAGTTTTTGTTCTTTTGAAATTGCATGGCTCTTCTTCTTAGGTGAAACACTCTTGGTCACTCGACAAGTGTTTAACCTTACCAAGGCCAGGATAGCCTCTCATCCTACATCTAATGCTTATGTGGAGCTTAGGTAGGATAGACAGTATGGTCATGTCATGCTTTTATCAAGTTAGAATTAAATCCTAATGAAGATAATGTTATTCCTATTTCCAATCATATAAGAATTCATGTTCAGGGGTGAGGGAGAGAATGAACTCACGCCAAAGAAATAGGAAGAAATACAAGTACAAGGATGTATGGTACTAATGAGTCCAATACATCGATCTTGTATTTATGGAATGATGGTTCCCTCCTAAAGATCCATTTTCCAAAAATCCTTTTTGCGAAGAAGGCTTAAAAGGCACGAAGAGAGTATATTTCCAATTTTCTTTGAGAGCTTGATCTCTCTCTCTCTCTCTCTCTTTCTTTTGACAGACTAGATTAGTCTCTTTTTCTCTCTTTCTTTGGCCTTGTCATAATAAGGACTTTTTTTGGAAAGTTTTGACAAATGGATATTTTATTTTGGAGGACCATCATATAGGTAGGTATGGTAGCATCGGACGAGATGATTGGCTAACTTTTTATGAGGTTGGAATATCTGGCGAAAGTGGACGCTTAGTTCCAAGATGGAGACTAGCGTTACCAGATATGAAAGGCTAGCAATCAATAAGGTACGCGAAAGGAACTGATTGGATCAAATAACATTTCTTAAGAGGATTCGAACTCTAGCCCAATTTAGCATGCTCAATGACCATTATTTAGCTTATCTTGATAAATCTATGGCTGTGGTAGGTAATGAAAAGTCACTCTAAGAATTAAGAGCCAGGTTTTTAATGAAAAACCTCTGGGGAACAATTAACCTTAGGCAAGGAATTATTAAGCATTCTATATCTCATGAGCCAACAATTTAGATGTGATTAATCCTAATAGAGTCTTCCCACAATTGTTGAGCTTAACCAAAGAATAAAAACTATGCGAGTCGTAATTTTCCGGACATTGTTATAGTTTCGAAATTAAAGCATTCTCGGTATTAGAATTTTGTTTAATTATTTACCTACGTTATATGAGCAAGTGACAGAGTTAAATATTAACAATAAAACACAGGGAATGTACCAGAATTTTTCGGAGCCGAATGGGCGAAGTCTGTGGGTCGGCCGACCTGGGGGAGACCGGCCGATCTGGCTGGGTCGGCCGGCCTGATTCCGTGCCCATTTTGGTCCAAATTTCTCCCAGTATGAGTATCCCTCTCTGTACTTTACATTTCTCATATATACGTTAGTAACAAAGTCGACCGGTGTAGAAAATTGCACTGGTCGTGGCAAGCACGCACAATCAAACAATCAATTCTTTTATTTCCTCGAGAAGATAAGCAAGCAAGGGCGCATACATTAGGAAATCACAATAGTTGAAAATAAATTTTCGCGCCTCTTTTTATTCTACCCAAATCCCGTCTACGGACTAGTCGGAGGATCATAAAGCTTAGGCGATCCCATCGCCTTCGCATAGCGCTTAAGTTTAGCCGACGTAGACTTCCATAGAATCGTGAAGTTGTCATCATGGTCCATCATTTGGATTTGGACTTCCGCCATCTGCTCTTCGAGATTGTTTTGCCGCTGCTTCAGAGCAGCCACCACTTCACGGAGTGAGGGCTCCTCCTCCTCACTAAACTCCATGTCACCGCCTTGCTCGCGGATTGGAGGAGGTGGACGAGTACGCCTCACCGTCCTTTCCGGCGAGGTGGAGTCAATGGACTCAGCAATGGGTGGCCTCATCCTCACCAATGGTGGGGTAAGGACCTTCCCACGGCCGGCCGTCCTTCCACGCATGAGGAATCGTGGCGGAGAGTCCGGTGATGCCTCCGGTGCGTACTCCGGTGAGCGGGGCTCAAACTGCTCATATTTCATGAGCGCCTTGCCCTTCTCCATGTGCAGCGCGGCCCGATGCGTTACATCGGCGCTACCGCGTGGTGGAGAAAGGACGAGCCTCCTTGCCACTCCCCCCTTGGGGCCGAGTTGGCCCATCGTCGGGCGCGCCGGCGAAGGAGCGCGCGGCGCCCTCCCCTTTGTGATGACACGTAGGGGTGAGAGGGGACGTGCCGCACCAATACGGTGAGGAGACGTCGGCCGGCCACGCGATATAGCACGGCCGCGCTCGAGTTGTGGCGTCGCCTTCGGTTTCTCCTCCGGCGAGAAGTTCAGCTGCTGCGCATTCACCGGCGAGTAGTTCAAATTCCGGCCAAACGTTGGCTTGCCGGAAGTACTCTTGGTCAGCTTTGGAGCTGGTGGATCGCTTTCAACAATCTCGTAGATTGACGGGATAGTCTTAGGAGTGGTGGGTTCAGACATGGTGGTGGTGAAGGTTGCAAGATGGAAAGTGAAAGGTAAGAGGTGAGAGGAGGAAGATGAAGAGGAGATGAAAAGAGTGCAAAGAACGGAATTTCCCGTCGCTTTTCAAATGAGGTGAGTCGTTCAGGAGCTACAAAATCGGAAGATACGCTCCTCCTCCAAAAATTTTTGAATTTGGAGGCAGTTAGCCCCCCGGCCGATCCACCTCAGCCCGGCCGACCTGACTGGGTCGGCCGACCTACCCTGGGTCGGCCGGCCTGGCTCTGGCCTGGTTCGGGCTTCCTCTTTCTAGGGTCACTCCCACACTAGGCCTAAGGCCTAATTTCATCATTTATTTGCGTTTGAAAAAGGGAAATTTTATTTAATTGCTCTTTTTTTTTGTCAGTCGGAGCTAGACCGCAAGCAACAAGTCAATTTTCAAAGAACTCGAGGACGTCAATGTCCTCAACCTCGGGCATTTCAGGTTCGAGAAAGATTTTTAAACGCTGCCCGTTCACTTTGAAAATTCCGCCATTACTATTTTGGAGAGTGACAGCACCGAGATCAGAAGCATTCAGCACTGTAAATGGCCCTTCCCATTTGCTACGAAGTTTTCCATGCCCAAACAATTTCACCCGAGAATTAAAGAGAAGCACTTTATCACCAGGTTTAAAACGCTTTATGACTATTCGCTTATCGTGCCATCTTTTTGTTCTCTCTTTGTAAAGCTTCGAGCTATGGTAGGCTTTTTCTCTCCACTCTTCCAATTCAGCTAATTGCATTCGTCTTTTTGATCCAGCTGAATGAAGATCCATATTCCATCGTTTGATTGCCCAATGGGCTTTATGCTCTAATTCTACGGGGAGATGGCAGGTCTTCCCGTAGACGAGTTGATAAGGGGTCATACCTATCGGAGTTTTATATGCAGTCCGGTATGCCCAAAGCGCATCATGCAATTTATACTTCCACCCCTTTCCCATGGCATCCACAGTCTTTTGCAAGATGTTTTTAATTTGTTTATTAGACGTTTCAGCCTGACCGCTTGTTTGAGGATGATAGGGTGTGGCTACCCTATGGTCGATCCCTAAGCTCTTAAGTGCATACTTAAAGCTTTTGTGGATGAAATGTGATCCTCCATCGCTAATGACGATCCTAGGGACGCCAAATCTAGGAAAGATGGTTTCCTGGAACATTCTTTTAGCGTGGATGGAGTCGGCTGCACGACACGGAAGTGCCTCGACCCATTTGGAGACATAGTCGACGGCCACTAAAATGTACTCATAAGAGTCTGATTTTGGGAATGGGCCCATAAAATCTACCCCCCATGCATCAAAAATATCAATTTGAAGATTATTCCTTAGGGGCATAGCATCTCGAGAATTAATGTTTCCCACTCTTTGACATTTAGCGCATCGTCTTACGAACTCCCTAGCATCACTATACATGGAGGGCCAAAAGAATCCACTTTGCCAAACTTTGGCATGGGTTCTAAAAGCGCCATAGTGGCCCCCGTACGGTGACGAATGGCATTTTTCAAGGACATCTTGCTTCTCGGCTTCCGGAATGCATCGACGGAGTAATCCGTCGGCGCAGACTCTATACAAATAGGGCTCATCCCAAAGATGGGCCCTACTGTCGCGGATCAACTTATTCTTATCCTCCCCTGGTGGTATGTACCCAGCTACCAAGTAATTTACTATGTTAGCATACCAGGGGTTGGCAGTCGAGACTGCCAGCAGGGTGTCGTCCCGTAGATAATCATCTATGGGGACATTCGACTTTTCCTCAACTTGCATTCGGGAAAGGTGGTCGGCCACAGAGTTTTCTACTCCCTTTTTGTCCTTAATTTCTAAGTCAAATTCTTGGAGCAGAAGGATCCAACGGATAAGCCGTGGTTTTGCGTCTTTCTTGGTAAAGAGGTATTTGAGGGCCGCATGGTCTGTGTAGACAATTACTTTTGACCCTACCAAGTAAGATCGGAACTTCTCTATTGCGAAGACTACGGCTAGGAGTTCCTTCTCTGTGGTAGCATAATTGAGTTGCGGGCCTGTCAAGGTTTTACTCGCATATGCAATGGCATAATGCTTTCTATCCTTGCATTGGCCTAACACTGCCCCAACGGCAAAATCGCTAGCGTCGCACATGATTTCGAAAGGCAAATTCCAATCGGGTGGTTGAATTATAGGCGCAGAGATTAGAGCTTGCTTAAGGGTTCTGAAAGCTACGAGACATTCTTCGTCAAAGACGAACTTGGCTTCTTTTGCCAGCAAATTAGTCAAAGGCCTAGCGATTTGGGAAAAATCCTTTATAAATCGTCTGTAAAATCCAGCATGTCCCAAAAAGCTACGGACTCCTTTAACGTTTATTGGTGGCGGCAACCGCTCTATCACTTCAACCTTAGCTCTATCCACTTCTATGCCTCGATTCGACACTAGATGGCCTAGGACGATTCCTTCTCTTACCATAAAGTGGCATTTCTCCCAATTCAGGACTAAATCCACCTCTTGGCACCTCTTAAGGACCTTTTCTAGATTTGCCAAGCAATCATCAAAAGAGGCCCCATAGACCGAAAAGTCGTCCATGAAGACTTCCATGATCTTTTCGATCATGTCAGAAAAGATTGCCATCATACACCTTTGGAAAGATGCAGGGGCATTGCAAAGCCCAAATGACATGCGTCGGTAGGCGAAAGTGCCATACGGACAAGTGAATGTGGTCTTACTTTGGTCATCAGGGTGGATGGGAATTTGATGATAACCAGAGTAGCCATCGAGATAACAGAAGAATGAGTGATTTGCCAATCGCTCAAGCATCTCATCGATGAAAGGCAAGGGAAATGATCTTTCCTAGTGGCTTGATTCAGCTTACGATAGTCTACGCACATCCGCCAACCAGTGACAGTGCGTTGAGGAATAAGTTCATTCCTTTCATTCTGTACTACCGTCATGCCTCCTTTCTTCGGAACTACTTGGACTGGGCTCACCCACTCACTGTCAGATACCGGGTAAATGATCCCGGCCTGAAAGAGTTTCAAAACTTCTTTCTTGACCACTTCTCTCATCGCATTATTAAGCCTTCGCTGGTGTTCCCGCGTGGGCTTATGGTCAGTTTCCATCGGGATACGATGAGTACAAAAGCTTGGGCTAATCCCTTTGAGGTCTTTTAGCGAGTAGCCTAAGACCGAGCTGTAAGCTTCGAGCGTGGCAACAAGACGGCGGGTCTCATCTTCACTCAGCGAATCGCTGATGATGGCCGGCTTGTTACAATTGTTGTGAAGGAAGACGTGCTTGAGACCAGGAGGAAGGGGTTTAAGTTCAACAGACGAGGGTGGAAGCTCTTCTTCCTCATCGAACTTGTCAAAGCCATTTGGTTCCTCCTCGGAAACGAAGTACGGAACATCGTCTTCCAAGCCCGGAGGTTTGATTACCTCGAGGAGAGAGGCAACTCTTACCTCCTCCAGCGGGTCAGGGAGTGGCTCGGCCTCCATTGGGAAGTTAATGGAGCGCGCAAAGCTCACTGAAAAGGTTTGTTTGCCGACTGTCAAGCCAACAAATTCTCCTCTTTCCATATTTCGGACCAATTCCCTTACGGGTTGCCCGATCAGGAGACGAGTGTGGAATGGGTCGGGGACATTGAAGACATGAAAGTCCAGAGTGACACAATGGTCATTCAAAGTCACCTCGACATTTCTGAGGATCCCCTCAGATTGAAAAATTTGGCCAGGTTGCCATCTAACTTTCTTTTGAGAGGGGAATGGGGTGTGATCCGATGGGGTCACGGATGCTAATGCTCTTGAGATACAGTTTATCCCAAGACCAGGGTCATAGGGAACTTTGCTAAAATCCCAACCTTGGGTTTGCACAGAGCAGAATTTTTTGAGAGGAGATAGTGTGATTATCTCCTCAGAATTTTCTACTGCATCCGTCATTTCCCTACTCAAAATGGCAGTGAGACTCAGAAGATTCTCCTTTCGTGCTAAGATTGCTCCTCTATCCATGGTTTGTGGCTCGAGGTCTTGAGGCTGCCTGGCGACTATTGGTAGCGCAGTAGCATTTCCAAAGTCATGGCATTCCTCATCAAAAGCATGAGAGGATAGAATCGGGATGAATGCATCCTCTGATTCAGAGTCTTCGTCTCCGGAAAGTATGGCTGTGGGAGTTTCCTTTAATTGAAAAGATTCGGTTCGGGCCAGAAGGTTTGATCCAATAGGTTGTTCTACAGGTATAGGGTTGTTCTCAGGTTTGAACTCTAGGTCCGATGGTTCATCAAAGGCGTCGATATAGGGAGTATTTCCTTGCAATCTGCTCAGGATTTCCTTCCCTTGTTCGACGGTATTGTGGACAAAAGATCCTCCGGAAGTTATGTTCAAAAGTTGGACACTCTCCGTGGTCAATCCATCGACAAAGTGTTGCATGAGCATGGGCTCAGGTATACACAAGTCAGGACCTGATTTGATCAACTGGGTAAATCTTACCCAAGCTGCTCCTATATTTTCACTCTCATTTTGACGGAAGGTCAGAACTTCCTTCCGTAATCCCACAACTTTTGTGAGAGGAAAATACATGAGGCAAAACTTTTCCTGCAGAATCTCCCAACTACCGTTGAATGTTCCTACGGTCATTTTAAACCACAACTTCGCTGATCCCGTGAGAGAGAATGGAAACAATTTCCATTTCAGCGTTTGTTGAGTCATTCCTTGAATTTCTCGAGTGGAGCATAACAGCTCAAACTCACGGAGATGACTATAAGGGTTTTCTCCTTCGGCTCCGGAAAAGGGTTTCTCCCGAACCATAGCTATGAGTCCTGGCCGGAACTCAAAGCTTGGCGTGTAAACGGGATGAGATGATGGTGGAGGCTCTAGGTACTTGGCCTTGAGAGCCGAAAGCTTATAGATGGACATGCCATCCATATGGAGGTACACGGATGGATAGGGTTCGAAAATAGAAAAGCTACCGTTCCCCGGCAACGGCGCCAGAAAGCTTGTTGGCGATTCTTATGCCTATTAGAGTTTTAATCCGCAAGCGCACGGATATCGCAGTAGCTTTCACCCAGGAGTATTCCTAAGGTATCGATTTCCCACGAGGAACGAGAAGTTTCTATTTTCTACACTTATTCACCCGGATGGATATGATTATGGTGGGTTGGAATCAACAAATGGATAAATGTATTTCGGATCAAGAGGCTCTTCGGACACTAGTCATAAAGGTTCAAGTTCTATTCGTATTTAATTTGCTACTCTGAATCGGAGCTCAGGTACTCACTACCACCCGCTATCCTGAATTGGAATCCCGAATGGTTATGATCGTTCTGATTTGGCTCAACTGGTCTGCAACTAACGGGGCGGATTTCACAAGGTCTAAGCCGGATAATAGGGCTGTCACCACCTATTACCTACCACACGTCCGTTGAAGCAGGTGCCTACCGGCTACTAACTAGTCCAGACACCACGTTTGTACCTAGTAGTAATACGTACCAAGGACGTCACTTCAGTACGCACCCCTACTACCTCTTATACTAATCTCTAGGTGAACAATTAAGCACAAAGATCTTAGCACTCAAGAATAGTACGGGCCTAATACCAACAGAGACAAAATAAATAGACTGAACTTGATAATTAAATAAGGCAAGACTGAGTGTTACCGACAGAAGACGGAAGCAGAACCCGCATCCGAGTCCAGCTCCGGAGCTCTAGTGAGGGATACCGACACTCCGGCTCCTCCCCTACACTAACTCTCCTCTCTCTCCTACTCTACTTGAGAGTAGCACAACACTACTTCACTCTCACTTGTGTTGCTCTTTGTTGTTCATCTTCAAATGAAGGAGATCACCTCCTTTTATAGGCCACCGTGACCAATGGGGTGTTGACACGACTAGGGACAGGTGTCACAAGCTCCCTGCCGAATGGGGGATCCAATGGAGCCAACAGGTGGGTCGGCCGGCCTAGGTGGGTCGGCCGACCTGCCTTCGGCTGATCCCGGCCCTCCAATTTGACTAGGATACCTCTTGTGCGGTGTAGATCTTCTCCCAGAGTCGGTTTGGCAGTTGGAGACCGGTAGCATTGGGTTCCTTTAGAATCCTATGCTTAACTTGAGGATTACTCCTCTTTCTGGATGAAACCGACTGAAATCGACGGCTTGGATGTGCTCTAGGATCCCTTGTAGAAGTCCCGGTGCAACCCTGACCTGACTGGGCGAGGGAGTTGGGTCGGCCGGCCTAGGGTGGGTCGGCCGACCCACTCTTTTGCCCGGTTCGGTCCCAATTTCGCTCAGTGGGTCCCTGCATGCACATTCTCACCAAAACTAGTGGAACTTTGTAAATTTGCACAATTTTAGTTCCGGTTCCGTTTATTTCACCAAATGTTGACGGTCGGAATCATGTTAATTATTATCAAAATTGACCGTCAACACTCCCCCACACTAGATCTTTGCTCGTCCTCGAGTAAAGGTTAATTTCAAAACTACGAACTTTGTCAGGATAAAGGTAGACAAGCATAAGAATTATTCTAAGGTTTTCTCAAATTGTTGGGATTTGAAGTGTCTACTAACCTCATCTTATAAATGTTGGCAAATGGAATAGGCATGAATGAATAATCTTACTGAGGATTAATGTTTCCCAGAGTTTTTGTTCTTTTGAAAATGCATGGCTCTTCTTCTTAGGTGAAACACTCTTGGTCACTCGACAAGTGTTTAACCTTACCAAGGCCAGGATAGCCTCTCATCCTACATCTAATGCTTATGTGGAGCTTAGGTAGGATAGACAGTATGGTCATGTCATGCTTTTATCAAGTTAGAATTAAATCCTAATGAAGATAATGTTATTCCTATTTCCAATCATATAAGAATTCATGTTCAGGGGTGAGGGAGAGAATGAACTCACGCCAAAGGAGTAGGAAGAAATACAAGTACAAGGATGTATGGTACTAATGAGTCCAATACATCGATCTTGTATTTATGGAATGATGGTTCCCTCCTAAAGATCCATTTTCCAAAAATCCTTTTTGCGAAGAAGGCTTAAAAGGCACGAAGAGAGTATATTTCCAATTTTCTTTGAGAGCTTGATCTCTCTCTCTTTTTTTTTTGACAGACTAGTTTAGTCTCTTTTTCTCTCTTTCTTTGGCCTTGACATAATAAGGATTTTTTTTTAAAATTTTTTTGACAAATGGATATTTTATTTTGGAGGACTATCATATAGGTAGGTATGGTAGCATCGGACGAGATGATTGGCTAACTTTTTATAAGGTTGGAATATCTGGCGAAAGTGGACGCTTAGTTCCAAGATGGAGACTAGCGTTACCAGATATGAAAGGCTAGCAATCAATAAGGTACGCGAAAGGAACTGATTGGATCAAATAACATTTCTTAAGAGGATTCGAACTCTAGCCCAATTTAGCATGCTCAATGACCATTATTTAGCTTATCTTGATAAATCTATGGCTGTGGTAGGTAATGAAAAGTCACTCTAAGAATTAAGAGCCAGGTTTTTAATGAAAAACCTCTGGGGAACAATTAACCTTAGGCAAGGAATTATTAAGCATTCTATATCTCATGAGCCAACAATTTAGATGTGATTAATCCTAATAGAGTCTTCCCACAATTGTTGAGCTTAACCAAAGAATAAAAACTATGCGAGTCGTAATTTTTCGGACATTGTTATAGTTTCGAAATTAAAGCATTCTCGGTATTAGAATTTTGTTTAATTATTTACCTACGTTATATGAGCAAGTGACAGAGTTAAATATTAACAATAAAACACAGGGAACGTACCAGAATTTTTCGGAGCCGAATGGGCGAAGTCTGTGGGTCGGCCGACCTGGGGGAGACCGGCCGATCTGGCTGGGTCGGCCGGCCCGAGGTGGGTCGGCCGGCCTGATTCCGTGCCCATTTTGGTCCAAATTTCTCCCAGTATGAGTATCCCTCTCTGTACTTTACATTTCTCATATATACGTTAGTAACAAAGTCGACCGGTGCAGAAAATTGCACCGGTCGTGGCAAGCACGCACAATCAAACAATCAATTCTTTTATTTCCTCGAGAAGATAAGCAAGCAAGGGCGCATACATTAGGAAATCAAAATAGTTGAAAATAAATTTTCGCGCCTCTTTTTATTCTACCCAAATCCCGTCTACGGACTAGTCGGAGGATCATAAAGCTTAGGCGATCCCATCGCCTTCGCATAGCGCTTAAGTTTAGCCGACGTAGACTTCCGTAGAATCGTGAAGTTGTCATCATGGTCCATCATTTGGATTTGGACTTCCGCCATCTGCTCTTCGAGATTGTTTTGCCGCTGCTTGAGAGCGGCCACCACTTCACGGAGTGAGGGCTCCTCCTCCTCACTAAACTCCATGTCACCGCCTTGCTTGCGGATTGGAGGAGGTGGACGAGTACGCCTCACCGTCCTTTCCGGCGAGGTGGAGTCAATGGACTCAGCAATGGGTGGCCTCATCCTCACCAATGGTGGGGTAAGGACCTTCCCACGGCCGGCCGTCCTTCCACGCACGAGGAATCGTGGCGGAGAGTCCGGTGATGCCTCCGGTGCGTACTCCGGTGAGCGGGGCTCAAACTGCTCATATTTCATGAGCGCCTTGCCCTTCTCCATGTGCAGCGCGGCCCGATGCGTTACATCGGCGCTACCGCGCGGTGGAGAAAGGACGAGCCTCCTTGCCACTCCCCCCTTGGGGCCGAGTTGGCCCATCGTCGGGCGCGCCGGCGAAGGAGCGCGCGGCGCCCTCCCCTTTGTGATGACACGTAGGGGTGAGAGGGGACGTGCCGCACCAATACGGTGAGGAGACGTCGGCCGGCCACGCGATATAGCACGGCCGCGCTCGAGTTGTGGCGTCGCCTTCGGTTTCTCCTTCGGCGAGAAGTTCAGCTGCTGCGCATTCACCGGCGAGTAGTTCAAATTCCGGCCAAACGTTGGCTTGCCGGAAGTACTCTTGGTCAGCTTTGGAGCTGGTGGATCGCTTTCAACAATCTCGTAGATTGACGGGATAGTCTTAGGAGTGGTGGGTTCAGCCATGGTGGTGGTGAAGGTTGCAAGATGGAAAGTGAAAGGTAAGAGGTGAGAGGAGGAAGATGAAGAGGAGATGAAAAGAGTGCAAAGAACGGAATTTCCCGTCGCTTTTCAAATGAGGTGAGTCGTTCAGGAGCTACAAAATCGGAAGATACGCTCCTCCTCCAAAAATTTTTGAATTTGGAGGCAGTTAGCCCCCCGGCCGATCCACCTCAGCCCGGCCAACCTGACTGGGTCGGCCGACCTACCCTGGGTCGGCCGGCCTGGCTCTGGCCTGGTTCGGGCTTCCTCTTTCTAGGGTCACTCCCACACTAGGCCTAAGGCCTAATTTCATCATTTATTTGCGTTTGAAAAAGGGAAATTTTATTTAATTGCTCATTTTTTTCGTCAGACGGAGCTAGACCGCAAGCAACAAGTCAATTTTCAAAGAACTCGAGGACGTCAATGTCCTCAACCTCGGGCATTTCAGGTTCGAGAAAGATTTTTAAACGCTGCCCGTTCACTTTGAAAATTCCGCCATTACTATTTTGGAGAGTGACAGCACCGAGATCAGAAGCATTCAGCACTGTAAATGGCCCTTCCCATTTGCTACGAAGTTTTCCATGCCCAAACAATTTCACCCGAGAATTAAAGAGAAGCACTTTATCACCAGGTTTAAAACGCTTTATGACTATTCGCTTATCGTGCCATCTTTTTGTTCTCTCTTTGTAAAGCTTCGAGCTATGGTAGGCTTTTTCTCTCCACTCTTCCAATTCAGCTAATTGCATTCGTCTTTTTGATCCAGCTGAATGAAGATCCATATTCCATCGTTTGATTGCCCAATGGGCTTTATGCTCTAATTCTACGAGGAGATGGCAGGTCTTCCCGTAGACGAGTTGATAAGGGGTCATACCTATCGGAGTTTTATATGCAGTCCGGTATGCCCAAAGTGCATCATTCAATTTATACTTCCAACCCTTTCCCATGGCATCTACCGTCTTCTGCAGAATGTTCTTAATTTGCTTATTGGACGTTTCAGCCTGACCGCTTGTTTGAGGATGATAGGGTGTGGCTACCCTATGGTCGATCCCTAAGCTCTTAAGTGCATACTTAAAGCTTTTGTGGATGAAATGTGATCCTCCATCGCTAATGACGATCCTAGGGACGCCAAATCTAGGAAAGATGGTTTCCTGGAACATTCTTTTAGCGTGGATGGAGTCGGCTGCACGACAAGGAAGTGCCTCGACCCATTTGGAGACATAATCGACGGCCACTAAAATGTACTCATGAGAGTCTGATTTTGGGAATGGGCCCATGAAATCTACCCCCCATGCATCAAAAATATCAATTTGAAGATTATTCCTTAGGGGCATAGCATCTCGAGAATTAATGTTTCCCACTCTTTGACATTTAGCGCATCGTCTTACGAACTCCCTAGCATCACTATACATGGAGGGCCAAAAGAATCCACTTTGCCAAACTTTGGCATGGGTTCTAAAAGCGCCATAGTGGCCCCCGTATGGTGACGAATGGCATTTTTCAAGGACATCTTGCTTCTCGGCTTCCGGAATGCATCGACGGAGTAATCCGTCGGCGCAGACTCTATACAAATAGGGCTCATCCCAAAGATGGGCCCTACTGTCGCGGATCAACTTATTCTTATCCTCCCCTGGTGGTATGTACCCAGCTACCAAGTAATTTACTATGTTAGCATACCAGGGGTCGGCAGTCGAGACTGCCAGCAGGGTGTCGTCCCGTAGATAATCATCTATGGGGACATTCGACTTTTCCTCAACTTGCATTCGGGAAAGGTGGTCAGCCACAGAGTTTTCTACTCCCTTTTTGTCCTTAATTTCTAAGTCAAATTCTTGGAGCAGAAGGATCCAACGGATGAGCCGTGGTTTTGCGTCTTTCTTGGTAAAGAGGTATTTGAGGGCCGCATGGTCTGTGTAGACAATTACTTTTGACCCTACCAAGTAAGATCGGAACTTCTCTATTGCGAAGACTACGGCTAGGAGTTCCTTCTCTGTGGTAGCATAATTGAGTTGCGGGCCTGTCAAGGTTTTACTCGCATATGCAATGGCATAATGCTTTCTATCCTTGCATTGGCCTAACACTGCCCCAACGGCAAAATCGCTAGCGTCGCACATGATTTCGAAAGGCAAATTCCAATCGGGTGGTTGAATTATAGGCGCAGAGATTAGAGCTTGCTTAAGGGTTCTGAAAGCTACGAGACATTCTTCGTCAAAGACGAACTTGGCTTCTTTTGCCAGCAAATTAGTCAAAGGCCTAGCGATTTGGGAAAAATCCTTTATAAATCGTCTGTAAAATCCAGCATGTCCCAAAAAGCTACGGACTCCTTTAACGTTTATTGGTGGCGGCAACCGCTCTATCACTTCAACCTTAGCTCTATCCACTTCTATGCCTCTATTTGACACTAGATGGCCTAGGACGATTCCTTCTCTTACCATGAAGTGGCATTTCTCCCAATTCAGTACTAAATCCACTTCTTGGCACCTCTTAAGAACCTTCTCTAGATTTGCCAAGCAATCATCAAAAGAGGCCCCATAGACAGAAAAGTCGTCCATGAAGACTTCCATGATCTTTTCGATCATGTCAGAAAAGATTGCCATCATACACCTTTGGAAAGATGCAGGGGCATTGCAAAGCCCAAATGACATGCGTCGGTAAGCGAAAGTGCCATACGGACAAGTGAATGTGGTCTTACTTTGGTCATCAGGGTGGATGGGAATTTGATGATAACCAGAGTAGCCATCGAGATAACAGAAGAATGAGTGATTTGCCAATCGCTCAAGCATCTCATCGATGAAAGACAGGGAAAAATGATCTGTCCTAGTGGCTTGATTAAGCTTACGATAGTCTACGCACATCCGCCAACCAGTTGCAGTGCGTTGAGGAATAAGTTCATTCCTTTCATTTTGTACTACCTTCATGCCTCCTTTCTTCGGAACTACTTGGACTAGGCTCACCCACTCACTATCAGATACCGGGTAAATGATCCCGGCCGGAAAGAGTTTTGAAACTTCTTTCTTGACCACTTCTTTCATCTCATTATTAACCCTTCACTGGTGTTCCCGCGTGGGTTTATAGTCAGTTTCCATTGGGATACGATGAGTCTTGGGCTAATCCCTTTCAGGTCTTTTAGCGAGTAGCCTAAGACCGAGCTGTAAGCTTCGAGCGTGGCAACAAGACAGGCTTCGAGCGTGGTAACAAGACTGCGGGTCTCATCTTCACTCAGCGAATCGCTGATGATGGCCGGCTTGTTACAATTGTCGTGAAGGAAGACGTGCTTGAGACCGGGAGGAAGGGGTTTTAGCTCAACAGATGAAGGTGGAAGCTCTTCTTCCTCATCGAACTTGTCAAAGCCATCTGGTTCCTCCTCGGAAGCGAAGTACGGAACATCGTCCTCCAAGCCCAGAGGTTTGATTACCTCGAGGAGAGAGGCAATTCTTACCTCCTCCAGCAGGTCGGGAAGTGGCTCGGCCTCCATTGGGAAATTAATGGAACGCGCGAAGCTCACTGAAAAATTTTGTTTGCCGACTGATAAGCCAACAAATTCGCCTCTCTCTCTATATTGCGGACCAATTCCCTTACGGGTTGCCTGATCAAGAGACGAGTGTGGAATGGGTCAGGGACATTGAAGACATGAAAGTCCAGGGTGACACAATGGTCATTTAAAGTCACCTTGATATTTCTGAGGATTCCCTCAGATTGAAAGATTTGGCCAGATTGCCATCTAACTCTCTTTTGAGAGGGGAATGGGGCGTGATCCGATGGGGTCACAGATGCTAGAGCTCTTGAGATGCAGTTTATCCCAACTTTGCTAAAATCCCAACCTTGGGTTTGCACAGAGCAGAATTTTTTGAGAGGAGATAGTGTGATTATCTCCTCAGAGTTTTCTACTGCATCTGTCATTTCCCTACTCAAAATGGCAGTGAGACTCAGAAGATTCCCCTTTCGTGCTAAGATTTCTCCTTTATCTAGGGTTTGTAGCTTGAGGTCTTGAGGCAGCCTGGTGACTATTGGTAGTGCAGTAGCATTTTCAAAGTTATGGCATTCCTCATCAAAAGCATGAGAGGAAAGAATCGGGATGAATGCATCCTTGGATTCAGAGTCTTCGTCGCCGGAAAGGATGGCTGTGGGAGTTTCCGTTAATTGGAAAGATTTGGTCCGGGCCAGAAGTTTCGATCCAGGAAAGCATGGCTGTGGGAGTTTCTTTGATTTAAAAAGATTCGGTTTGGGCCAGAAGGTTTGACTCAGCAGGGTGGTTTACGGTTATAGGGTTGTTCTCAAGTTCGAACTCTAGGTCCGAGGGTTCGTCTAATGCATCGATATAGGGAGTATTTCCTTGCAATTTGCTCAGGATTTCCTTCCCTTGTTCGACGGTCTTGTGAACAAAAGATCCTTCGAAAACTATGTTCAAAAGCATGACACTATTCGGGGTAAATCCATCGACAAAGTGTTGCATGAGAATGGGCTCAGGTACACACAAGTCAGGACCCGATTTGGTCAACTGGGTAAATCTTACCCAAGCTGCTCCTATGTTTTCACCCACATTTTGACAGAAGTTTAAAACTTCTTTTCGTAATTCTACGACTTTTGTGAGAGGAAAATACATGAGGCAAAACTTTTCCGGTAGAATCTCCCAATTACCGTTGAATGTTCCTACGGTCATTTTAAACCACAACTTCGCTGATCTCGTGAGAGAGAATGGGAACAACTTTCATCTCAGCGTTTGTTGAGTCATTCCGTGAATTTCAATGCTGGAGCACGGTTGCTCAAATTCACGGATATGACTATAAGGGTTTTCACCTTTGGCACCGAAAAAAGACTTGTCCCCGACCATAGCTATGAGACCTGGCCGAAACTCAAAGCTAGTTGTATGGATGGGATGGGATGGTGGTGGAGGCTCTAGGTACTTGGCCTTGTGAGCCGAAAGCTTATAGATGGACATGCCATCCATATGGAGGTACACGGGTGGACAAGGTTCGTAAACAGAAAAGCTATCGTTCTCCAGCAACGGCGCCAGAAAGCTTGTTGGCGATTCTTATGCCTATTAGAGTTTTAATCCGCAAGCGCACGGATATCGCAGTAGTTTTTACCCTGGAGTATTCCTAAGGTATCGATTTCCCACGAGGAACGAGAAGTTTCTATTTCCTATACTTATTCACCCGGATGGATATGAAAATAGTGATATGGAACAAAAATAGGATAAATGTATTTCGGATCAAGTGGCTTGTTGGCGATTCTTATGCCTATTAGAGTTTTAATCCGCAAGCGCACGGATATCGCAGTAGCTTTCACCCTGGAGTATTCCTAAGGTATCGATTTCCCACGAGGAACGAGAAGTTTCTATTTTCTATACTTATTCACCCGGATGAATATGAATATGGTGGTTTGGAATCAACAACGGGATAAATGTATTTTGGATCAAGAGGCTCTTCGGATACCAGTCAGAAAGGTTCAGGTTCTATTCTTGTTTATTTTGCGACTCTGAATCGGAGCTCGGACACTCACTATCACCCGCTATCCTGAATTGGAATCCCGAATGATTATGATCGTTCCGATAGGGCTCAACTGGTCTGCAACTAACGGGCGGATTTCACAAAGTCTAATCCTGAAAATAGGGCTGTCACCACCTATTACCTACCACACGTCCGTTGAAGCAGGTGCCTACCGGCAACTAACAAGTCCAAACACCACGTTTGTACCTAGTAGTAATACGAACCAAGGACGTCACTTCGATACGCACCCCTACTACCTCTTATACTAATCTCTAGGTGGACAATTAAGCACAAAGATCTTAGCACTCAAGAATAGCACGGGCCTAATACCAACAGAGACAAAATAAATAGAATGAACTTGATAATTAAATAAGGCGAGACTGAGTGTTACCGAAAGAAGACGGAAGCAGAACCCGCATCCGAGTTCACCTCCGGAGCTCTAGTGAGGGATACCGACACTCCGGCTCCTCCCCTACACTAACTCTCCTCTCTCTCCTACTCTACTTGAGAGTAGCACAACACTACTTCACTCTCACTTGTGTTGCTCTTTGTTGTTCATCTTCAAATGAAGGAGATCACCTCCTTTTATAGTCCACCGTGACCAATGGGGTGTTGACACGACTAGGGACAGGTGTCACAAGCTACCTGCCGAATGGGGGACCCAATGGAGCCAACAGGTGGGTCGGCCGACCTGTCTTCGGCTGATCCTGGCCCTCCAATTTGACTAGGATTCCCCTTGTGCGGTGTAGATCTTCTCCCAGAGTCGGTTCGGCAGTTTGAGACCGGTAGCATTGGGTTCCTTTAGAATCCTATGCTTAACTTGAGGATTACTCCTCTTTCTGGATGAAACCGACTGAAATTGACGTCTTGGATGTGTTCTAGGATCCCTTGTAGACGTCCGGGTGCAATCCTGACCTGACTGGGCGAGGGAGTTGGGTCGGCCGGCCTAGGGTGGGTCGGCCGACCCACTCTTTTGCCCGGTTCGGTCCCAATTTCGGTCAATGGGTCCCTGCATGCACATTCTCACCAAAACTAGTGGAACTTTGTAAGGTTGCACAATTTTAATTACGGTTCCGTTTATTTCACCAAATGTTGACGGTCGGAACCATATTAATTATTATCAAAATTGACCGTCAACAGGGAGCATCCTCCTGTACCGCGGCAACCCTCTCTCGCGCATCATCAAATGTGATGGAGTGTGACAATGCATCAATAAAGACGCTCTCCACTTGGCAACCCTCATTAAATGAATTCTTCAAATGCAACCCGCTCACGGCTCGATCATCTTCAGGATGAACGAATGTTTCGCTATAAAAAAAGCAAACTAACACGATCAGACAGAACCCACCACCAGAACATGAATCAAGTTCTAAAACGACATGTGCAGGATGTGTGTTTACCATAAGATGTCCTGATCAAATGAACCAACTAGAGCATAATAGAAAATTAGTTCTTTCAGCATTTGGTCCAATTTATGTAGTGATTTTGACTTAAATGGAGAATTAAACTAGGGATTCTTGAATTTTTTCCTCTGTCCACGAGCAAGCTTCTCTTCATGATGTTCAACAACATTCATCGAATTGAAAACCGTGACAATGTTGTCAACAACATCGCCAACTTTGGCAAATGCGTCTACTATAGCAGCATCACCATCGAACGCCGCCCCTTGCGCATTCTCATTCGCCACTACGTGAAAACAAACACAAAACTTTACTGTAATGAGCAGATAGATTTACATAAAAAAGAATCATAACTCTTTGCTATAAAAAAGCATAGTACCTGGGACCTCATTTGTGTTAGCGCCGACATTAGCTTGCTCCATTTCAGTTCGCTCAGCTTAAACTTGCACATCCTCGTTTGGCACATCCACATTTAACACTATGGAAAAAAAGGTTGTAAAGAGCATTTACTGTAACGAGTAAATAAATTTACGGTAGTGAAACCCTATGTTTACAGTAGTGAAAATAAAAAGATAGCATCAAAAGTTTTGTTCACTGAAGAATGTGAGGAGCATTTACTATAACGAGCAAATAAATTTACGATAGTGAAACCCTATGTTAACCATATAACTATAAATACATGAAAGTTGCATTAAACAAAGAAAAAGGGCATAACACACAAGGCCATTTACGATAGTGAAAACATATGTTTACGGTATTGAAAATAAAAAGATAGCATTTAAAGGTTTATTCACTGAAGATTGTGATGAGCATTTACTATAATGAGTAAATAAATTTATGGTAGTGATACCCTATGCTAACCATATAACTATAAGTACATGTAAGTAGCATTAAACAAAAGAAAAAGGACATGACACACAGGGCCATTTACGATAGTTGTCGGTGTCTGGGAATCGCGCTCCTGAAGAGCAGCGGGCCCACGGACCGGCAGACGAATTTGTAGTTGGAGTGAGGCCCAACGACAATCCTTCTCAGTAGCCCGGGTGGCGGCCGAGCCTGCGGGGGCTCAGGCCCCGCGGTCTTCTCGGAATAAGCCTTGTGCGACTTGGCGATCCGGGTACAGATTCGTCGTACGGTGAAGGAAGAGAGATAAGGGGGAAGAAGAAGGAAGAAAGGAATACAAACCACGGAGACACGAGCAATTTAACCTGGTTCGAGCCCTTACTGCCGGGTAATAGCTCTACTCCAGTCTTGTTGATTATACGGTGGGAAACAATACAAGGGTGCCGAGACCGGGCTTGAAGGCACCGATCCCGGGCTTACAACAATGGTAACTAAGGACGAAGACTACTGTCGAGGAAGCTTCGGATGCGAAGGTGGCTTGTGCGCTTGGGGGCTATCTCTCAGATCTCGGATCCTTCGAATGTCCAGGAATCCTCCTTTTATAGGCGCGGCGGGTCGCCCGAAGCTGATGCGGTGGGCCTCGCACCGGTCTTTGCTTCAGTGGTGATGTTCTTGTCTTATTCTAGGTCTCTGTCTGGTCTCGAGCCTGCAGGGAGAAGCTGGTCGGATTTGTACTAGACACGCGTTTGTCTTAACATGCCGATACAGGGGAGAAAACCTCTTTAGGGGGAAAGCACTTTCCCTTTATCCCCAATATAGCATTGACTGGACTGGGCCAGCCCCGCGCCGCCTGTTGGGGGTGTTGCGTAGCGTAACAACCGTCCGTTGCCTGCCAAAGAGGGCAAACGACAAACCGGGCTGCCCGCGCGCCCTTTCACGGGCTGCGGGTTCCCGGGGAGGCACAGTTCGTTTCGGTCAAGGACGGAGAAAGTGCAGTGGGACACGACAGTTGTCGCCACCTATCCACGAACAGGCGGACTGTACGCGGAGCCTTCTCCCGAGCTAAGGGTAACCCGGGAGGTGCGCCATGCCCCTGGCAGGGACCCAGGACAACGCGGTTGACCTGGTCAAGCTCGGGACAGACCCTGGCGGGCTAGGCGCCTCCTTTAGTATGGCCGGGGGTGGCCTTTTGGACCCTCTATACGCGTGGTGGGCTGATATGGAATCAATGCAAGGCCCATCTCGAGGTGGGCCACTTATCAATCACCAACAGCCAGCCCCCGAGCCTCGAGCGGGTCGCATGGCGAACCGGTCTGAGGTTTAGAGAAAAATCCCCACTACGCGCCGCACGGGAAGATTTGGCTCGGGAGGCGAAGTCTGTGCATTGAATCTGATTTGATGTAAAGGTGGGGCAGTTACGCCCTCCTAGGCACGATCCCCATGATTTTCGCTTCGACCGTTGTCTTCTTTTGTAAGGCAGTGCCTCTCAGGGGGGACTCTTATGGCAGAAACATCCCCTTTGCCTCCGTCTTCACCTTCCAAGCTCGCCTCTTGCCCTCTCGCTTCCCACTCACTTCCGCCATGGTCGTCATCGGCAAGAGCGCTCTGACGAAGGAGAGGATGGCGGAGCTGGAGAGGGACGGCTTCGTTAAGCCGGGCTCGTGGAGGCTCCCCGGTGCGGACCCGGAGTCGAGGCCTACACCTGCAGAGCTGGTCTGCTTCGAGAGTTCGGCCATCTGCGGATTCCGCATGCCGGAGTCGCAGTTCATCGCGGACTTCTTCGCCTTCACGGAGCTGAGGCCGGAGAACCTGTCTCCGCAATCATACGTTCACCTGTCCATCTTTGCGTTCCTGTGCGAGGCGCACTGCGGAGTGCGGCCAACGGTGAGCCTCCTTCAGCATTACTTTGAGTTGAAGCCTGTTGGCCACCACGTGGGAAATGGCAGGGTCTTCTATTTGACCGTGCGCCGAGCCCAGGGGAGCCAATCGTACCCGGAGTACGAGGTGAGGACGAAGGTCGATGGCTGAGTCCGGCGGTGGTTCTACCTGAACCGCGGGGCCTCGAACCTGGAATATTCTTCAGCTGCGCCGGACACCCCAATCTTCCAGCGCAGCGAGGTCCTGCCAGAGGATCAAGTCATGGAGCAGGAGATCAAGGGGCTCGTCAAGAAAGGTTTCACGGGCTACGACGTCGTAGTTGGCTCTATCCGGCACCGGATCAGCCCGCTGGGGCGCCGCGAGCGGTGTGTCAGCGACATGGGCTGTTGGGCAGATCCGGACCAGGACTTCCATGAAGGTAGGCGCGAGCTGCATTCTTATGTTTGATTTTGGGTCGGGGCACGTCGTGACCGTTAGTGATGCTACGCAGGACTCCCGGCCCGCGAGGTCGCGCGGATCGCGGGGATGCTATTGCCTACGGACAAGAGCCCTCATCCCATACGATTCGTGAAGGATAAGCTGTCCGAGGTCAGTGCCCGTAAGGTACTTGATCGAATTCCTGGCTGTGCACGCCCACGAGGTCCTGACGGACCGTGCTGATTGTTTGCAGCGGACATGAAAGGTGACCAAGAGGCCCACGCAAGCCACGGGCTCCGCTGATGAGCCTTTGGCCGGGCAACCATTGGCGGCGCGCTCGCCACCAGGGAAACTGCTAGCAGCGTTTGGTGGAGCATCAGCCCTATCGCTGATGTCAGATGGGGGGAGCTCGGTGCTGGCATCGGCTACGGCCAGAGCGGCACGGGCAGGCGCGGAGACGCATGCAAGGAAGCGTACGGCGCTGGTGCAGGTAAGCCATTCCCTTCCGTTGGAAATGTAGTGTCGGGCGATTAACGGCCCTTAAGCTCTGCTTTGCGCGCGCATTCAGGGAACGGTGCCCTCGAAGAGAAAGAGGACGTACCTGCCTGTCCCGAGCAGCGACGATGAGGACGTCGTGCCAGTGGTGGGCCCGCCGCCGAAGGCAGCCTCGCGGCGGGGGCCTACAAGGAAAATCCCTGCGGGTCGGCGAAAACCGGTCATGCCTACCACAAGTTGCGTCGGCGGGCTGGAGACGGAGCTTTTTTTGCGCCCCATGCCCGGGGAGTACGAGGGCACTGAGCTGGAACCAGCGCGTAAGGGTTTTCGCATTTGCTTGTTGTCATCGTACCTTGGCATTGAATCACCATGCGCACCTTTCAATTCGCAGTGCGCAGTGCCAAGGTGGCGACCAAGGCGCTACGTCCTTCCGCTGAAGCCGTAGTGGCTGAGAGCGAGCCGATAGGGCCCGCAGGGGAGGGATTCCTAGTACGGTCGCTGGAAGCCACTGGGCTGCTAAGGCCGACGGACGCGCGAGGCAAGGAGAGGCAGGATCTTCGTGGAGGGTCATCATACTGCCTACCGGTGGTGGTACCGGACGCGTTCGACGAGGTCGCGGAAACTGTGAAGGTGCAGACTGCCGAGGCCAAGTTACAAGTCACGCCCTTGCGCGTCGAAGAACGTACGGCTCACGGGTGGTGGCCAATCGATTGCCGGGGGATCGCTGACCACTTCAAGACCCCGGTTGGGGACGTGCCCCGGGCGCCTGATCGGCGCATGCTGTTGTTTGGTTGGGATTGGCAGGTGCGTGTGCTCACGCCTGGGGGCTGGACGAAGGTTACCTTGTCCAGTGTGGCCCCTCTAGCGTCCGCGGGCTGGATTTCAGCCAGTCCGGAGTGGATGGAGCAACAAGTGGGTACCAGAGCGCGGCGCTCCACCGAGGAAGGCCCGCCGAAGGTGAAGATTTATCCAACCCCTGGCCTGACAAGGGAGGACCTCGTGCGGCGCCTGGACGCTGTTTCGGTAGGCGAGGCGAACATCGCCCGCCAGCGCATGGAAGAGGCAAAAGCTGAGGCGGAGCGGTGCCGGCTGGAGGCGGCCGGCGTGATGGTGCCCCCTCGACCACGTCCAGTCTTGGCAATGGGTGCTACACCCACATTCCTGCCCCCTGTGGAGGGCGAAAGCTTGGTAGAAGCGGAGCTCCGGGCGACAAAAACCGGCCTAGCCTTGGCGGAGGACGCGGTGATCCGGCTTAAGGCGCAGCTCGTGGAAGCGCAGTATGCCGCTCAGAGGGCTGCGGAGCGAGCTGAGCCGACGACGGACAGGCGAAAACTCACGCAGGAGGTCCTCCAACTTCAGGGCGAGCTTGGGCGGTCCCAGGAGGTCGCGGAACAAGCAGTCCGGGCGAGGGAAAACCTCGAGGAATCCCTGGCAGCTGCCAAGGCGGCGCTGGACCCCCAAGTTAGCGGAGGCGAGGTCCACGCCCTTCCGACGGCGGCGGGCAGGAGCGAGGCCGAGCTTACGGCTGCCAGGCAGAGGGCGAACGAACTGGAGGCCTTGCTGCCATCGGCCCAGGCTAAACTTCGCGAAGCCAAGCTGGTGGCGGCGAGGGTGACGGCGGCGGAGGCCGAGCTTATGGCCAAGGTGAAGGAGGCTGAGGGGCGAGCGGCCGCAGTCGGTACGACGGCCCGACTTTCGGCAGCACCACTATCGTCGTTGAAGGGACCAAAGGCCGAGAAGGGGGGTGAATCGGACTATTTTCAATTTTATTCGCTTGTTGAACTTGGTCAATTAGTCAAGTTAAGCACCCAACTAGCGAATGAGCCCTACACAGGTCTCGTAGCAGAAGTAATTACAAGTGCAGATAATAAAGGAGACAAGAGGGCAAACCGATCTTTTTACCGAGTTCGGTGCAAACACCTACTCTCGTTGAGGAAGCTCGCCACGAAAGAAAGCCCGGGACCCTCTCGTCCCTAATCCTCAATCCACCAGAAGAAGTTCGTTCCCGAACACATCGGAAGGGAACTCCAACTCGTACAAGAATCAGCAGCCTTCACACGTGAAGGACCCCGACACACCCGGCTTCACAGGCGAAGTAGACCTCGAGCACACCGAGGATTTTGCACAATCTCCGACGCACTTGGAGAAGAGGATGTACCGGCTACGCCTAGCCGATGACCACCACGTTGGTGGGTTTGCTTGCGGTTCACATGTCGATGACGATGAAGCTTGTGGTGGAGTTGAATCCCGGTGACAAGAAATCCCAAAAGCACTTGACCGGAGACACCGCAACTAGACCACCACCTCTCCCACCATAGAGTTAGGCCAAGAACTCATGAGGGAGGCACAAAAACTTCGGGGATGACCGGAGGAGGCAAGGTATGGCTTCTTCTTCTTCCACTCTCCCTCTCCCTCTCAATCCCTCTCAAATGGCATGGAAACCCTAGGTGGAAGGGCAAGCCATGGGAGAGCCAAACCTTGGGGATGGATGGATGAGGATGTGGGGATTCACTCCTTCTTCTACATCTCTTCTTCTTCCTCTTCTTCTCCCCCTCTCAATCTCAATCTCTCATGTTGGATCTAGGGAGGTGGAGGATGAACTAGGGAGGAGCTCTCACTCTCTCAAAGCTAGGGGATGAACAAATGAGCTCTCTCACTCCTCTCTCACGACCAGCAAAGCCCTTATATACTCCCCACTTCGAAACCCTAGAAAATAGATCTCAGATCCAAACTCAAGCCTTGGGCCGGACAACCCCCGGACAACTCCCGGACAGTCCGGACGAAGGCAAGCGCTCCCTGTAGAAAATGCAATTCGAGACAGAGGGGACACAACAGGGTCCGAACAGTCCGGACTCCCAGGCCGGACAGTCCGGCCGAAGGCATGCGCTCGCTGGAAAAAGGATTTGCAAGCTGGGGAGGAAAGCACTTGGGCCGGACAGTCCGGCCTAAGGCACAATTTCGTCAGCTTCCCAGGTCCCCAGGCTGCTGAAGCCTTCCCGAATTTATATGATTTTTTCTGTTGCTCAAATGAAAATGTTGTCAACACGAAAAACATGCGCCTCGCAATTCTCTACAACTTTCATGTTTTGATGTTTTTAATCTGAGCACGAAAAGGCTCTCAAAAATACGAAAATACCACAGATCCAGTTGCCCCAGCTCGGCCATCAGCCCACAAAACCCTCTGTTACTGTAGCATTGCCCGAACAAAGATATTTTTGAGGATTTAGGAATATTTGGCGCCAAAACTTAAGCTCAAACGGGCGGGAAGGTTCGTAGGCTTAGGCGGGAAGTTTCGCGTCCACAAAGGGTTTCGGTTTTTGGATGGCTTAGTGGCTACGAAACCTCGGACACGTGGCTACCCCTTGGAATCCTCTGGACCTATCCCTAACTCTCTCGAAGACGAATGAGGATAAGAGACCGGAGATATGCTCTGTGGGACCCTGTAGTCGGAGATACGACACACACGCAAAGAGTATAAGAGAAACTATGAAACACAAGAGCCTTAACCTTGAAGTCCCTGTTGTCATCAATACCAAAACTTGATCTTACACTCGTAATAACTTCGTATAGCATACATTATACGAAGTTATACGAAGGAAGGATCAGGGGAGAAATCCCCCTGCACGTGGGCACGGGTCGACCTCAAACCCGGGGTGGGGGGCTGCGCATCCCTCGCTTCTCACCAACTAAGCTACGCTCAGTCCTCTAAGCTTTCTATAATTATGCCTCATACATTTGTGCGGTCATATTTGTGTAAAAAAAAATTCATTGTGAGCTCTAGTATGGTTCCTATCCAATCACAAGGATATTTTTTTCATAATGTGTAGCCACATAGATCATGGTAACTTATGATATAATCTAACTCTAATATGGATCCCTCCCTTTTATCCGATACTACCCGTAATAACTTCGTATAGCATACATTATACGAAGTTATACGAGTGTGGGGCTCTCTTGTTTTTGGTTGTGTTTCTTGGTGGTTATGTTTGCTTTGTCTTCATAGTACTTAGGCTGGAGCATAGGATTGACTTTCTGAGTTGTTTAGATCTATAAGTATCATATCTGAGGTTACTCTGTTTGCTATTTCCTCATCAGTTTCATCCCAATTTTCCGTAGGTGACAACAGATGCCCATTTCAAGAATGATCTTGACCTGGACAGTTTGCGTAATAACTTCGTATAGCATACATTATACGAAGTTATACGATTTTCAGGTAAAGGTGAACATCTCATGGTCTCTTCCCATCTGTGCAATTTAGGAAGACAATGCACAATTGATATTCTGAGACCAAACATGCTGTGTATCAATATTAGTTGGCACCAGATGCAAAATTGATAATTGTTTCTGCAGCACCTATTGTACAGATTAAAACACTAGCCAATCTGGCAAACAAAAACATCTTTCAAGTCCCACAACGGAAATAGTGTTTCAACATTGCACGAATTTGAGAACTCCCTAGACAACAGAAAGGGTGTGAGATGAACATATGAGAAGTAGCGTTAGGATAATGAGAGCATCAAACCATAGTCATTGGATTGGATCTAGATGACTTAGATAAAACAGCAAATGCTAAGCACACATTTGAAAAGACATTGTAAATCGTTTCAATTTTCAAGTGTGCCCTTGCTCCTTCCAGTGATATGTGTGCACCGCTCACTTTAATTTATACCATCGACAATCTAGCAGGAATTCCAATTTTACCAGTTGAAGGGTCATTCCTAGCAGATACGCTCTAGAATATACATGCAATAAGTAGCATGCGCTACAAAATGAGGAACTTTGGCAGTCATATCATATTATCATGACAAAATTGAAAGAAAAGCTAAATAAATTGGGAGGTTTTATTTTCAGCGAGAAAAAGATAGCAGAATTCTAGTCTTGCCTATTAAAGTCAAAATGCACCAGTTGCATATCTTCTGATATCTCAACTTCAACAGTTGCATGAGGCCGTGTCTGCATGATAGGGAAAAAAAGTGCATTCCTGTCATTTAGCTCTATATGCACAGAAAATGATATTTCTAAACTGTAAACAAGAAAACAAGGGACAAATAATTTAAAAAATCACCTGGACAAGGATAAATGGCAAGGCCACTCCACCCGAAGGGGTACCTCTACTCTTCCAAATGCAACTTGTGATTCAACTCCTTCCACGAGTAATGGTTGTGCAAGGTGAGATAGTATTCCGATGCCGACGGCGAGGAGATCGGACTGAACCGAGACAGTCCCTACCGATGGAGTCGACGGCGAGGAGATCGAACTTAATCGAGACAGTAGACGCCGGCGTGTACTTTGAATACCGATACGAGAGAATCGATCGGCTTCATAGCACAAGGGTAAAAGGTAGACGAAATAGTAGATGTATTATTGATTGAAAGAGAGATAGATCTCTTACACGCTGCACGGCAGCCCTTATTTATACTAAAGACGCACCGGCTAATCCGGTAACTTGACATGGACTCTTAGTTACCTAAAATAACCGACTAGACTTGACGTGCAAGGCACGGATACAAACTGACTCATAACACAGATAATATACTAATATTACCAATACTAATTAACCGACGTGAAGTTCTTCCCGATAGTCTTGATTAAAACCCGATGTGCACTTTCTATACTTGATCTTCACGTGGGCTGCATCTTTAAACTAGCCGATGCTATATGCATGATCGGCCTATATGATTGGTCATGTATATGGAAGCTCTAGCCCTTTCTTCATTTAATCTCCACGTGATAAGTTCCAGGAATAACCCAAATATACCTTTCCAAATATTATTCATGATTCCAAATATGCATCACGTGTATCTCATTAGAGGACTTGATTAGCTCAACCATGTCATCTTGCGTAGTAACAAAACCGATCAGCACTTAAAAACGTATATACCTGCTCTGCATGTACATGAACGGCCTTTTGGCTCCTTCCATACGTGAACCTCTTATATATTTCTAACACAATCGGCTAATTAAATATTCAACCGGCTATTTAATCCTTCTGTGTATATATGTATGCATAAAAGCTGACCATGATTTCATCCGAATATTAGCTGATCAACCAATAATGACACTTAAAAATATGCTGATTTAGCTCGTTTTTAGCCGACTGATAATGCCATTTTTCATCCCTTTTTGGCCACCAAAATAACATATTTTTAGCCAAATTTGGGTGTCAACACAACCCACATGGCTAGTTATTGATGAAAAATTATAAATATTAGAAAAACAAAAAATCATGAAAATTTTAGAAAAACGTGCAAACTTATAAAAATTAGAAAGAATTAGAAAAACGTCATAAAAATCAAAACAAACAAAACAAAATTCAAAAAAATTTTAAAATTAGGGGAAAACCGTACAAATTCAAACAAAAATAAAAGCGAAAAAACAAAATTCATAAATAAAATCATAAAAAAATAAAAGGAAAAACATAAAAATAGAATCAAAATCATAAAATTCAAAAAAATAATAAAAAAGACATTTTGCATTGTATATTTTTATGTTTTTAAAAATTTTGGATTTTTTATTTTTTATGATTTTGTTTTTTAATTTTATGTCTTTTTTATTTTCCCCTAAATTGTATGAATTTGTACATTTTTTCCTAATTTTTTATATTTTTTCATATTATTTTGAATTTTTATGTTTTTTTCGTTAATAACTAGCCATGTGCGTTGCCATATCATCCTTCAGCTGTAATGTGGCATCTACATCAGTGGTTAACGGCCATGTAAGCGACGCGTCAGTACTTCACTTAACGGTTGCCCTAACGGTTTTGAGACAACCGTGCAAACAGAGACAAGTTTAAGGGGCGAAAAAGTAAAACTCAAGTTGAGAGGATTAAATAAGAATCGCTGCAAGTTAAGGAAACAACAGTGCAATTTTCTCTTCAAAAAATATATGTGCCACTCCGAAGAATTATTTATCTCTGGTATGCTAATCAGACCACTCCTCTTAGAAAGTGTTTTAATGGTGCATTGATCAAACTACCATGATTGCAGGGATTATTTCTCACCATCTTCTTCCCATCCTCACTTACCACACTTTTTTATGATCATACATTTTGCAAAGAGCTTATCCAAATATTTCTGGCCTTATATTTTCATCATCTTGCAGCCTATCAGGTGCTTCTGATGCTAGTCGCTTGCTCTATTCTTTTCAGCTTAACAGTTTAACGGCTTAACAACTTAACACTTATCTACGTTTTGAAAAGGCAAATGTTTTGAGTTTTTTTAGTCCTTTTTTTCGTTGTTTTAAAGGTGGGTCCTAACGCTTTAAAAGTAAGAAACAAAATTGATCGAAATCTCGAGACTACCTCGAGAAGCTCTCGAAAGTCGGTCATTTCAACCGTTCAGATCAGCTCAAAAGTACAATATATTTAAACAACTTGACTTTAGCTTCACATATCTTCAAATTCCAGATAAACAAATGTTTGTTATCTCCTCCATCTTTTTAATTCATTGGTACATTCAATGCGAGCCGCAATACAAAGGGACAATTGCAAGAAGCATGGAAATTTAAATTTAGTACATGTGTTTGTGGGTCATATCAAAACTACAGCGTAAGTCTAGATGTTTCTGCTCTTAGATGCTATGATGATTTTTTATCCTCTGGTTTGATATTTGAATGTCCAGGCCCTCGCTTTTGGTGTCTTTAGCGCTAGAGTCTGCTCCTGTAGTGGTGGTATGAAAAGACCAACTAAATAAGAAAATTGGTTAGAAGGGTTTTGAAAATTTTCTTGTTGAAAGCAAGTACCGGTAACATTGGTTGATATTTCCTTACAAGAGTTACAATTATTGTTCTATTTGGATTTACTTTTTGTGAAGAAAAGTGCAATTTAATGTGTTTATCGATAAGTTGTGCATGGTTATAAATGTTTTTATTATCTTGTTTACACTGTTCTAAAATTTATTTTTGTATTTAAAAGCTCCATGAATGAATTTGTGATTTCAATCTCATGCAAGGCAACTTATTCCAAAAGATAGATCTCTCCATTTGTTCGTACTAGTAAATGTCTGAGCGTTGCAACGAAATTATAAAGGAGAAAAAAAGAAAAACATAAATAAAAGCAATTTATAAAATTGTGAAGGGTGATGTACAAGATAAAGGCATGACAACTTAAACTAGCGGTCGTGATAAAAAAATTGTAAAAAAGAAAAATATCTAGTACAATACCCATACATCGCAACGAAATATGCAAAGGGACAAAAGGAACACATAAATTAGGACAACATAAAATTATAATGCTTTATTAAATTTCATGAATGATGACATCCCACTAATGGTGCAATAAAAATAGCAACATCTCTGCAGAGAGGATGAGAGTATCAACGGCAAAAGAAATCGATGCAGAGAAAGAAGAGGTCGTGTGATTGGGGAAGAAGAGGCCGATGATGTTGGAGGTGAACACTGTGCTAGACGTGGGACGCAGGCAAGGTGAGGTCTTCGAGCACGAGTTGTAGGAGACCGGTGAGTGGTGACTAATATAGATTGTGCGCCACGAAGACGGAAATGAGATAGAAGAGTTGGGTAAAGAAATCAAATCACAAATTAAGAAATAGATCTGTGGGGTTGAAGAGGATGACATATTGTTGTATATACAACAAGTGTAGTTGCCAACGCATAGACTACGACCTGGCTCGGCGTGGTGAGTGCCCAAGGCCCATGTACCCCTAGGATTGCGTGGGGATGCGTTTCCCATGTCCAACACGCCCTCTCTACCATCCTCTTCATCCGTGGGTTTTGTTTAGTCTAGTTTTCCACGTGTGCGTTGAAACAGCCTCGAATTCGCTTGTGTCGGCTAAACCAATCGTATTGAGTTCGAAACCCTAGCTCGTGTGTGTTTATTCATATTTGTAATTTCAGATTTCTTTTACCTTTGTTCTTTCTTGTTCTTCGGTTGCTTATAGGAGCCATCCTTCATGGATAGGTCAATCATGCTTTGGCGTGGTTGATAACGCTCGTTGTGGTGGTATAGCAATTATCAGTTCCAATCCTTGTGTGGTTGGTAGGCAGGTTGTCAAGGTCGCCGTGACCAAACCGTAGTTATCCCTCTCACCAGAAGATCGGACTGCCCCGTCCCCATCACAATGAAACTTGGCTAACCTAAAATTTGAATAATGATTGATGAAATTTGACAAACCTACCATGGAAGTTGAATAAGGATCAATAAAACCTCATGTTGCATTGTTGTTCAAAAAAATTAACGAAGGTAGACAAGAAGTTTCACGAGAACAAACCAAAGTTTCGGCAGGCAAAATCCAAATTTCATACGTACATGGCTCAAGTTTCATTGCGAAAATAAAGATACATGCGCTTCTTCTCTAGATACGGCGAGTCTCCACATCGTGCTGGCCGGATCTGGCCACAAAAGCTCACCAAAGATGGGAAATAAAGAGCTAGCTAGAGAGATGGAGAATAGAGAGAGTTAGAGAGATGAAAAAAGTGTGAACGACAAAAGGAGGGGAGATGGAGTGGTGACACCGAGTGGCAGTAGCGACCGTCAAGTAGGAGCGGCCACATCGGCATTTGCGAGCGCCAGTGGCTAGCGTGTGGCCGCTCCAGCATGAGAATGATATTGATAGGCTAAATTGGGATAGCGTTGGGCTGTAGAGACAAAAGGATGGGAGGCTAGAGGAGAAGGTTAGCAGCGGGGTGGCGCGCGTGCGATTGAGTCGGAGGCTAGCCTCTCTCCTACCCAGTATAGTCATCAAAGAAGGAAAGTGAAGCATTAGTAGAGCCTCACCCATGTGACACACTCAATGAGGAAACCTTATGGCCTGTTTGGTTCGTAGTTAAAATTGCCAAGCTTAAGGTTAGCAGTCTGCCATACTTGTGGCATGACTAACTCGACAACTGTTAGGTGGCGATTGGTTTGTAGCCACAACTAACCTTAGGCTGGAAAAATTTTGGGGTAGTCGTTTGGTTTATATCCCCGTAAAGTATAATTTAGTCTACTTTTCGTACCTGAATTCTCCAACGTCGCCTCCCTCCTCCCCCGCGCCGGCTTCCCTCCGCCTCCTCCGCGCCGGCCTCCCTTTCTCCCTGCGTCCTCCTCTTCGCGCCGTTGTCCTCCCTACGCCGGCCTCCCTTCCTCCTCCCTGTGCCGGCCTCCATTCCTCCCCGCGCCAACCTCTTCGCGCCGTCGTCCTCCCTGCGCCAGCCTCCCCGCTGTCCTCCTCCTCGCCATCCTCCCTTACTCCTCCTCCCCGCGCCGGCCTCCCTTCCTCCCCGCGTCGTCCTTCCTCTTCCCCGCACCGCCCTTCCTCCTCCCCGCAGCCTCCTCGTGTCGTCCTCCCCACGCTGGCCATCCTCTCCGCACCACCCTTGCTCCTTCCTGTCAGCCTTCCCGCGTCGGAGTTGTGGCAGACTGGCAGCCAAATGTGTGGCGGTGAAAAACACCACCACATCTTCGGCGAAAAACCCTGAAGAGAATGCACTGCTAGCTGCCTAACATTGTTTGGCGTGCCTAGGCTTAGTAACGAACCAAACACCTGCCTTAGCCACTGCGGCATGACTAAATTTAGGCGTCACAATATTAGGCAACAAACCAAACAGGCCCTTAGTCCCCAATCCTCCCGATGCCTTGATCAACATGCCATTGGGCAACGCCTAGCCCGACGCGTTACCTGCCATCCGGGTAACCATACATTCACGAGTAGCTGGTAGAAGGATACTCGGAGAACACCAAGAGGTGTTTCACTATCCAAGAAAGGCAGAACTCATTTCCCAACAATACCTAAATCATCATTTTTGATATTTTGATGGATTTTTAGTTTGAATTTCTGATGAAAATGTACACGTTTTTATGACACACTTATTCATAATCTTAAAAAATTAGACTAAAGTTAATAGGTATTTGGCAACAATGTGTTTGTAAGGAATGTTTTAAAATGCTTACACGCAATGAACACATTTTTTTAGAAGAACTTTTCAAAATGTTTTTGAGAACCTTTTTAAAAATAGTTGGTTGAAAGTTTACGCAATTTTTATGACACACTTATTCATAAAAATACCCCAAAAAAGTTAGGCTGAAGTTATTAGGTTTTTGGTGACGGTGTATTGTTTAAAGGAACTTTTTAAAATGCTCGCACTGTTTAAGCAAAAAAATACAAAAAGGTCACCCAATGGCATACAATGGAACAATAAGCAAAATTCATCGGCTCATATCCTTCTCTCAAAAAAAAAAAAAATCATCGGCCCATATGGGCAGAATGCTTAATGATTGTATGGAAGGATTGGAGACTTCTGCAGTGGCACATATAATTTTTACTTAAAAATAAAGATGTTTTGTTTGGCGTGCGTGGCTACTAGCTTTCAACTGTTTTCATGTTAAAATTTGAAAACTGCTTTCAGAAGAGGATATGCAAAACTAGAGTTAAATCAAATTGTTGGAAGATTGTGGGCCAAGCCCATTTATAATTCCGAAAATTCTAATAAATCTCAAAGTATAATCCATGAAAGATGGGGAGGGAGTTTAGTCATTAAATTGTACAAAACCGAAAACTCCTCACGCTGGGCGCCATGCACGTGGCCCTCCCCGCGCACAGCGCTGGCGCGCCGCGCTTGTACGCTCGCGTCGGTCGCTACCCCGGCGCAAGCTCGACACATGGCTCCTCGCTCGCTCGCTCCCGGCACTCGCTTGCTCGAACTCGCTCCGTCTCGGCGCCCCACGTGGCTCCTCGCTCCCGACGCGTGGCGCGTGGCTCCTCGCTCGCTTGGTCCGGACACGTTGTTCGCGAGAACTCGCTTCGTCTCCTGCGCTCTGCCGCTTTTTGGCCCACGCGCGGCCGACTCGCTCGCCACGCCCGCACCGGGCGCGCCACGCGGCTAGTATCACCTTATAAAGGTTGAGCTCTCTCTTTTTTATTGAACGCATGAATAACCACTACAGGAAACGAAAACAATCTCAAGTGCCGAAATATGTCTCGACGGCCATATCGAACCCGTCGATATTATGCACTATGTCTCGACGGCCACGTATAAGCCGTCGAGAGAGAGGTCCACGGCTTAGCATTCTCGACGGCTGAATAAATAACCGTCGAGTGTGAACCGGCCGTTTGCCCGAAAGAAAAACGGCGTTAGTAATCTCAACGGCACAGAGTTAGGCCGTCGATACAACAATAATTAGAATATACATTTTCATTCCTATAAATTATAGTTTAATTGATATTTATTTTTTAAAAAGAAGAAAAATCAATGTAATAAATTTGTTATTTTACATGAACTTATAGGTTTTTATTGTTAATTGAATTTGAATTTTTTGAATTAAAGTTTTTCGTAGAATAACTAACGATTTATCCGTTATAGTACGATAACCTAGAACTTAGCCGGGAAACACCCCCATTTAGTAGTGTTCGTCACGATCGATCCTCAGAAATTTTTTATATTTTCGCAGATGATATGATTTGATACACAAACATGAACGCATTGTTTTTTTTATACTAATATATTTTATTTTGTATTTTTAGAAATCAAATTACGTTGGGTTGACCGTCGAGTTTAGCAAAGGGCAAAACTATCAAGACAGGTACTCCTCTCGATGGTTTCCCCCCCAACCGTCGAGAGTATGCAATTGTATCGAGTGTAGTCAAAGGAAACCCTTGAGTGTACGTTCTGTCGACGGCCATAGAATAAAGGGCTGTCGAGAGAAATGAGCATATGTCTCGACGGCTATGGATGGCCGTCGAGTGAATTGATTCTCCGCGGGCCCAACTGGCCCAATCACTATCGACGGCTAAGGATGGCCGTCGAGTGTATGGCCCTAGGGATCCCAACGGCCATTATTTTGTATCGACGGTTGCCCTAAAGCCGTCGAGACAGATTCATATCACTCAACGGCTTTACGTTGGCCGTCAAGAGAACGTATATTTAGTATGACGTTTCGGTGGGACTTAGGCACATTTGTGCCGAAGTCCCACCCACGCCACTGCCTCCTCATTCGCCGCCGTCGGTTGCCGCCGCCGCTGCTCGCACTCGCCGCCGCCGGCTGTAGCCCGCGCTGCCACCTCCTGTGCCGCCACTTCCTGTGCCGCCACCTCCGCCTCTGTTCCGCCGCCTCCGCCGCCGCCGCCGCCCAGCTTAGGAAGAAAATGGTATGGTAATCTTCTTTGTTCCCTATTTGCAGCTTTGTTTTCGCACTAAAACCATATTTTCTTTACTTTGTTCTGCAGGCCATCACCACCGGACAGCTCCCTCCTTGGCTGCAAGTGTTCCGTAGGGGCCACACCTCGCAAAAAAGGATGGTTCCATGGGCCCGTGGACCCCGTTACTGCGCAGCGAGAGGTACGTCAAATGTTGATACCGAGTTTTGACGCAAATTACTATTCAACCATTAATGCGCAATGTACAATTCCGTGTAGGCACGCTACAAGGAGGCTTACGCCGAGAAGCATGGGCAAGAGAAGAACCCGGAGGATGAGCCGCTTGACCCCATGCTCATCCACCAAACAATGGGTGGGAAGGCTCACGGGAGGTTAGCGATCGGCCAGGACCACCTGAGGTAGGCTTTGGTTATATTTACAAGTTAACTAAGCTAAAATTTCATAACTACTAACAACACTTTGTTACAGGTCTGAGGATTACATGCCCGCAGTGCGAGCTGGCCACTCACAGGGCGAGAGCCAACGCGCCTTCGAGTCCAGGCTACAGAGGGAGAGGGAGCAGGAGAAGGAAGAGAACAGGAAGATGCTGCACGCGATGCAAGAGAGCCTGAGGACGGCGGAGGAGGCGCGAAAGAGGCAAGAGGAGGAGATGGCCCGACAGCGAGCGGAGATCGAGGCAAGGTTCGCCTATTTGGAGAGTCTATCTTGACTAGCAGGGGGTATGTACTTATACTTCAACTATTCTTTAATACACATCTTACCATTTGATTAACACGTCACATGTCAAATTTAGTTTAGGCTGGCCCGAGCGGGGTTCTACGCGGGTCCACCACCGTATCGTAGTGGATTCGGGGCCCCACCTCCTTACGAGAGCTGCTACGGGGGCCTGCCGCACCAGCTTGGGGCACAGGGTCCCTATGGTGCACCTCCTCATCCCCAAGCTCTCTACAGCGGCCCACCTCTCCCAGCAGGTGACTACGTGGGCCCGGCTCGCCCACATGGTGGTTTCCCGTACGTTACTGAGGCGGTAAGTCATATGACCTCAAGTTACATATTATTATTTTCTTTCAAAACATAGCACTAACTAATAAGTCTATTTGATTCAAGGGTTCGGGTTCTGCGGCCCCAGCAGCAGCTCATGCGCATGAGGGAGGGGACACATCGGGCAGCCAGGAGGCCGACTTCGTCAACAACCTATTCGATGGCGCTCCGTCGTTGTTTACCCAGCCGACCCTACCCCCTTCAGACGATCCTCCATCTAGCGAGCATTAGGTGACTAGTTAGTTATCGATTCATATGTTTTGGTTATCGTAAGTTTGTGGACAATTCTATGTGGATAGCGATGTTCTATATGGATTCGATTGGTCTTTTGCATATCGATGTGTGCCGCGTGCTTTTAAATTATTTGTGCAATTGTGATCTTGTGGACAATGGATGCGATTCCAAACGTTGTTCAAATAAAGAAAAATATTATTTCTAACAACACACATATATTGATGCTAGAAATAAAATTACAAATTTCATACTTAGATAACACACATAACACGTGGCGGCGGCCGCCGTGGAGGGGGAACGGCGGCCGACGGGTTGGCGGAGCCCTCCTACCATTTTGATTTGGCACCAAATGGTGGAGATGGCATCGGATCGGGTGGATTTGGGGGCGGAGACAACTCTACGCCTACAACGACAGCGCCCCCCGTCTCTATTGCATCGGCGCTGCAGTCAAGAGTTGGCTCTTCGTGGAGAGTCGGCTCTTCCTCTTTTCCCTCATTGTGCGCCACGTCATGTCAATTTTGCCAAATCACCTCTAAGAGATAGGTTAATTAATGCTTTTGTACATGCCCTTATAAAGGTGGAGCTCTCTCTTTTTTATTGAATGCATGAATAACACATGGAGAATGGTGCTCAGGCCACGTACAAAGCACAAGCCCACGCACGAATTCACATGACTTGTGATTTGTGATCAGCTGCCCGCCCCATTAATTCTATCTTTTATTTTTTGAAATCATGCATTACCACATACTTATTCGGTATGGGTATTTTAGGAACGCATTTCCACGTGCACGAGGAATCACACCATGGATAAGTCGGTTCCTATCTTTTGCGTAGTTATATTCTTTTGTGTATGTGACCATCCTATATAAGAGAGTCTCGTTAGATCAGCACGCATGACAAAATCCTAGCAAATCGATCTGGTGAGACGTGGTGAGGAAGCTTCTTCATCCTTGATGTTATGCGTCTCAAGACTTCTTCATCCCATATACCACTATGTGGATAGTAATGTCTTCAAAACCGCACCCTGCACACAGGTGAGAGGCGATCAAGTTTTTGGGTATCACCTGGCACGCCAACTCACTGCTTTTGACCCACTACCTACAATGAAACTTTTCATGGCGGTCCTATGTGATTCAACTTAAATTAGATGAAATGAAAAGTTGTTTTTGTCTAGGAAAACGTGTATTTGATACCATGAACTATTGTGCTTTGTCTACATACCCCATAGACTATTAAACCAGGTATTATACCCCACAAAACCATGAAAAAGTACAAATAACCTCCAGAGACGGTTTCGGGAGTGGTTTCGCCACCATGGCCATGACATGGCGTCTGACTTGCATATAACATGGTGTTCAGGTAGGGCAGGGTCAGTGGAGAATCAAGGAAGGAGTTCGGGAATCGGGAGAGACACCGAGAGTTGTTGCGAGAGGAGAGCTACAGGGGGTAGGGAAATGTGCTTGTGGCCTATGACCAACATGGAAATGTGCAAGGTTTTGATGTGGGCTTGAGCCAGATCACACTAGTAGACAATACACTGGGCATAAAGGCATATTCATGGGCTAGGTTAGGGTGGCTCGGGTTAGGGCAGGCTATCGGGTCCAACCCGCAATCCACCCCGTCTATCGGTTCAGGTTGGGACTCGGCGGATCGGGTTAGCATCTAGATCTATGGGCTAGGATGTGGTTAGCATTGTGGATGCCCTTAACACACGCTTGGAAGCGATGCCCCAGAAAAGCTAGAGAATTTTGTGGGGAAGCCCTCTCCTCCGGTGTGCTCTATTTCCTCAACATAAGCTTGTATGGTTGAACACTTGAACTCATACCATGGGCAAAGATAGGATGAAAAGACTGAGTGTGATGCCAAGTAAGCTCAGAAGCTCATGCTCAAGTGTAACATCTAGAAAATACAACATGCCCAACACCCACGACACCAATGATATCCATGATCTTAGAGACGTTGCCTATAGTGCGAGTGTGGCATTGTTATTAGCATGTGTTTAGGGCACAATTATTAACATAATTATTTTGTAACCAATGTGACAAATAGTGGCATTAGTGTGTTAGGTTAGGGGTGTTACCTCCTCATGTAGCTATAAGTACCCCTGTCATCTTCACAGGGGGAGGGAGAGACCTCATCATAACACGTTGTCACATACTAAATAAACTGGAGTAGTGTTGCTATCTTAGACAAGAGAGGCCCAAACCCGGATTACCACTAGGTCTTGCTCGTCCAAACATCCTTTGAGTTCATAGATATTTTAAAGCCACACCTTAGCGACATATTGATCTCTCGTTCAAGAAGTAAACTCGATGGGGAACCTGTTTTCCGATCATTGATACCCTGCTTTTGCTCAAGATACCCTTAAGTTGGTGCTCCAAAGATCACTACACAACAATCCCTCCACTCCAACAACCCGACTTCATTGCCTCTCGAGTCAAGAGTGAATTCTGGGGAGAGTCGTCGAAGATGATTGACATACAAAAAGATAATCTTATAGAGTTGCATACATGGATCTATTTTTAGGAACGATCTGGACTCTAGCTTATTAGAAAGAAAGGTTTTTTTATCCATAATACTATAAAGCTATCATGGTATTTTAAAGCTTTATAACGGTGTGTAAGGAAATAAAATAAGAAAATCAACTAGACTACCGGACAGCAGAGCTTGCTAAACAATACCCTAATTTGGTCAACGAGCTAGTGCGAGATCCTTCATAATTGCTTCTCCACAGCCTCTTTAAGAATGAACGCAACATGACAAAGCGTGATTGCGCTGGTAATCGAAAGTTTCTCTGATCCAACCAACAATGCGCAGCCCTTTTCAAAGCTTAACCATCGGTTAATTAATGACTCTTGCATTGGAAACGAAGAAGAGAGCTCGTACTGCCATACCACGAGGCAAGAAGAAGGACGAGAGCTCGCGGCTCCATTCTCTCTCGCGGCTCTTCTTCGCGCGGTCATGACAGCCATCCGATATCCAATCCAACGACGGAGAGAAGCCCCAAAAGGCGGTAAATAAAAATCAACGAAATGAAACTAAGATTCTGTTTTTTTGAGCTGATCTTAGCGGCTGAACAGCTAAACGGCTGAAATAACTAAATCGCAAGCGTTTTATAAGGTAGTCTCGAGATTCGGATCCATTTCGTTTGACTAACTTTTTAAAGCGTTAGGACACACCTTCAAAATAGCGAAAAAAAAGGAACTAAGTCGTTAAATCGTTAAGCTGAGGAGAGCTAGACCTAATATTGCATGTTAGAAACGATCAACCCTATCAATGATAAACTCTGCAGATACGAGCATATCAACCCTATCATGGATAAAGTCAGCAGATACGAGCATGTTCGAAATGGTTAGCTGAGTAAATAGTTTTGTTAAACTAAAGTTAATTACGTAGAAAATTGATGAGTAGATAAACTGATCGAATACAAAAAAGTTTCAGACTTTTTACGCTATACACTGTTGACACTTGACAACGTCAATTCATTCACAGTGAGCAAGAAAACTCGAGAAGGAAAACTCCAACTCCAATTTAATGAGCAGCTAACCACGGGCCAGGCCAGCTTGCCTCTCACCTACCCAAAGAAAAAAAATCTAACAATAACAATAGCGTATTAATTCATTCGTCAAAAATGTAATTAAAAAATGCAGTGGCCATGTCGTCTGATCTCATCAGCAACAGCTCGTTGTAGCCGCCTCAGTCGTGAACACGAATATTACCGCGATGGCGCGGCCAAAAATTTCTTTTTTTACTGGCCTCGCCGCGGTAAAAGGGAGCACGTGGATTAAGGGAATTGATTAGCCTGGCTGCCACGACACGGACGCCGGCCGGACGCGAGAGGAGTCGATGAAATGAGCAGAGGAGGGTGAATTTACATGTCCGGGAAGAAGCCGAAGATGTCCATGCCGGCGATGGTCGCCGGCGACGGGAGGGTGGGCGTGGGCGTGGCCAGGAGGAAGCTGCGCGGGCTGGGCGCGAACGGCGCGCCGGCGGAGGGGAGGAAGGGGCTGAGGTCGTTGAGCCAGGCGAGGCAGCCGGGGTCGAACGGCAGCGGGGAGAAGAGCGCGGCGGAGGCCGCCGGCGGCAGCGCGGAGGGCACCGGCGAGAGGATCCCCGGCCGGCCGGGCCCGAGGACGGCGGCGAGGCCGTCGGCGTCCACCCCGGAGGGCGGCAGCGGCCGGACGGACCTCTCGATGGCGGCGTACCGCGCGGCCGGCGAGAGCGCGGCGGTCGGGGACAGCAGGAACTCCTGCGGCGGCGGTGGCGGCGCGGCAGAGGCGGACGGCTCCGCACCGGCGAGGTGCGCGTGCGCGTGAGCCGGCGCGGCGGCCGGGCCGGTGAGGCGCTGGACGAGCGCCATGAACTCGCTGGGCTTGGTGTGGATGACCTTGGGCGATGCGTCGTAGATGATGACCGGCGCCCGCGGCGGCGGCGGCTGCTGCTGCGCTCCGCGTTGCCTCGGCTGCGCGGCCCCGTGCGGCGGCGGCGCGACGGGCGGCTTCTTGATCTTGTGGGAGTCCTTGGTGACCGACAGCCGCGGCGGCCGCGGGCCCTGCAGCTGCCGGCTCCGCGGCGACTGGCGATCCGACGCGTCCATCGACAAAAGACTCGGCGGCGAGGAGGAGGAGAAGGAGGCGCAGCAGCAGCAGGCTGAATTTGTAGCTGCAGAGGAAGCGAATGGTTCAACGAGGAGGAAGCCGACGCGACGCGAGCGAGGAAGAAGAAGCGGAGGGAGAGAGGAAGTGTGTTGTTGACGACGGGGAGAAAAGTCCACGGGCTAGCCGAAGCCGAGCCGTCTCACTCCCTATCGTATATACACGGTAATAATTATAATATAATAACAATCACTTTTCTGACAGTAAAATAATAATATTTGCTCATCCAAATTCAAGCCGATGCAATCTCTCCGCGACTTCTTCTACGTATCTTTGCCGCACTCTCGCCGTCTCGCGACCTGGCCTCGCTCGCGTCCAGTTTTTTTTTTTGCTTTTTCTTCGTGTGCTTTTTGTGTTTTGGACTTTTCCGTAGTGAAATTCAGTAAAATATTGTTCAAGAGCCAGGTAAAAGGGTAACCAGCTCAACCTTCTTTTGCTTTGAGGAAAATTTTTTGAAAAATAAGGTCGTAAGTCGTAACGCACTATAGCACATTAGCACCTCTACCCCTGCTGATTACGGGAAATTTGCTGCTAACACGAAAAAATAATACTACGTAGTACAAATAAAAATAGATTCCGATGTCAAATAAACACGTTCCCAAGTGCTGCATTAGAAAGTCAAAGTCAAATTGGATGTCATACACTGATGAGATACGCTTGGTGGTCCGATAAACTCTGATGATAATCTACCAAGGCTCCAAGGTGGTCATGAGTCATGACTTATGATAAGGGCGTTTTACACCCTCTTTGTTCCCCGGTTCTGTTTTAATATACAAAATTTGATAATTTTTTGAGTTTTGTGGAATTTTTCTCAAGGATTTTAACTATACTTTTAAATGATTTTTAACCATTTCGATTCTTTTTTAAAGAATCTCAATTTTTCAAACTACAAACAAAATCAAATCACAACAGCGAATCAAAGAGGGCCTTGAGCTATTGAATTAAAGTTGGCCAGCTAATCACAAGTTCACAACAGATCCAAGTACGCCATACTGCTCGTTTAGCCCACCCGCTTTGGATAAAGTTAGCGCTACTCATGGGCATTTCAAGATCAGGACTGGTGGACAAAATGATGAATTGTATCCACTGTCACCGATTGGCCAGGTCAACTTAAATGTTAAGTTTATATGATACTAAATTGCATGCATCAGTTAGTTTATCTAAAATTTTGGATTGATAAGTACAAACAATCAACATGAAACATGTCTATATTCTTACATAGGTGGCTTGAGCCGTTGAGAATGTGACTCACGAGTCATGCACCTGGAATTTTGGCTTGTGGCACATGAATAACTCGAGCTCATATTTTAAACCAAATGAGCCTTAAGTCAAGCTTATTTCTAGCTCGTAACCACACGGCGAGCCAACAACTTTCAGTTTTACAAATATTTTATTTATTACATTTCTTCAGCCCCACCCATAACCACACCCCCTCCACTCAAGCCAACCTCGCCCACCGTTCGATATGATACATACACTAACCCTAGCTACTCCTACCACACCATAGGCACACCTCTTCGTACAACATCTCCCTAGCTCTCTCTCTCTCTCTCTCTCTCTCTCTCTCTCTCTCTAACTCCGTATTGATCGGTGAATTGCGATTAAAGACAATAAGTAATGCTTTGTGAGTTTATACTAAATTTTGTTTTTTGTACGTTGTCTCATTTTAATTTTTGAACCATAATGAATTATATCTCATATCAATTACATATTTTATTACATTCTAACTTTCTTTATTACTTAGCAGTTACTTTCGGTATTTTGCGTACTCCCCCGTCCCAAAAAGAATGTCATTCTACCATTCAAACTGAGAGAATATTACCCAAGCCAAATGACGCATTTACCCATAGGTGGTTTGATTAAAGCTGGCTGGCTGGAAAATTAATCCTAATAAATGTGCATAAAAAGAGGAGCACATGCAGCGGCCTAGCAGAAAATACTTCATATTTAATCAATAGAGTGGGACCCATCGTCTAGGATGACATTCTTTTTGGAACAAATGTTAAAGGCTAAAATGACATTCTTTTTGGGACAAAGAAAGTTTGTTTTAATCCAACAAATCAAACATGTCGCAGTGTATGATATAGCTTATCTTGATAACTATACATATATCTAGGGGTTCAAACGGGATGAAAAATTTATGTATGATCATACATAAATTTGTTTAGAACCCAATTCAAATAAAAAAATGGTATCCGGATTCAAATCCGCTTATCTGAAAAAATATATAGGCTAGGATACATAAAGAGTAATATCCGATGTGTATCCGATTCATACCCGCATGTCCAAGATATCTAAAAAATATCAATGTAAATTATCAAATAGATATCCATCCGATAAACATAAATATTCTGTATTGAACATGTTTGATTAGAATATGTTGGTTGTAGCTCATTTTTATTCAATATTAACGTACTTTTAGCATTGCTGTAATAGTAAATAATTATGTCATATATTTTTTTATATATATAAAATACCCGATCGTTTATTTGAACCCGATCCAAGACCAATCCATATCTGTTCTACATTCTTATCTCGAATAATTCGTATTTGAATTTGTATCTAGCTTATTTGTATCCGGAAATTATAGGTTACGATATGGAAAGGGAATTATTCATCTTTATCCCACCCATTTGTACGCGTACATATAGCGCGACTTTAAGCCCTTCAGCGTCACCGTCTAGCTGAGTGTTCTTTTCTCTAATGAGTACATGAACAAGACTCAAAATTCATTCACGGCAAAAATTATATAAGCCAGTTCATGGGATTCAATACGAGTATGCTTGAATAATCTAGAGAGAATGCCCTGTATGTCACTAGAAAAGTTTACAATCTCCTATATGTTATTTGAAATTCTCTCTTTTTCTTACATGCCATTGGTTCAAGTTTCCTCTTCCCTTAGTGCCACTGCCGTTAAGTTCGTTAGTTTTAACCGTTTCAAAAGTTTTTTAATGTCTAAAATGCCCATTCGGTTTAAAACTTTTAAAAATCATATCTCATTCATTTTAACTCCAAGTTGAGTAATTCAAATTTTTAAATTTATATAAAAATCATGCTCTACTTGCTATTCAAATATTTGTAACATTTGGTATTTTTAAGTTTTGTTCTCCTTTTTCATAAGACATAATAGGTTTGATTAATTTTTAAATAAAATTTACATCCAGAAAGTTTTAATTTTTACTTTCAAATCTAGCTATACATAATTTTATAAATCTGTATAAATTTTTCTCATGTTTTATGAATGCTATACTATTTTTATGAATTTTTTATATTTTGTAACGTATTAAAATGGTAGGCTCATAATGGTCATTTTGTAACTCTGTTATATTCTTTACCGCTTGAGTAGCACCGAGGGAAGAAAAAAACTTAAATCGGTGGCATGTAAGGATGTAAGGAAAGAGAGAATTTTAAGTGTCAGATAGAAAATTGTAAATTTTTTCAATGGCATATAAGAAATTCTCTCAATAATCTAATACTATGTGAGCGATGGCTACCCTGATTAACCGCTCAGGGTTGAAAATTGGTTGCGGTGTTTCAACATTCAGGGCTCATTTGGAAGCATAGGGGAGCAAACCTCGGTGAGAAAAATCCCCTGGAGGATTTTTTTGCCATTTCATTTCCCCGGTCTCAGTTTCCCAGCTTCCCTTCTTCTTCCCCAATCTCCTCTGTCCCCATTCTTCCCCATTCTCAACGCCTTCTTCCAAAGAACAACAACGTCGACGACGCCCTCTTCCTTGCAGACGGTCGAGACGTCGCCCTCCTCCTCATGGATGGCCGAGGTGGCGGGGCGCTCCTCCCTCACCGGCCACGTGGAAGGCCGAGGCGACGCCGCCCTCCTCCCTCGTCGGCGACGCGGACGGCAGAGGCAGCGGTACGCTCCTCCCTCGCTGACGACTTGAACGGCCGAGGCAGTGGATTCAAGGCCACGCTGGCGGCGCCATCTCCACCGACACCGGTAGAGGGCTCGAGACTGCTATGCGCGTTGAGGGCGCCGCCATCTCCTGGATCTGGAAGCTCGTCGCTGACAGCCCCAAATCCCCAAATCGCCGATGGCTCGCCTAGCCCGCCGCCACAGCCCTGGAGCCATCCGGTCACCGCCTCCATGGAGGTGTCACACGCCGTAGGTGGAGCAGTTCAGAGGAGGAGACTCGAAGTGGAATCATGAGAGAGAGAGAGAGATAGAGAGAGCGAGAGACGGGGAGGGAGATCCACGAGTCTGGAGAAGAGGGGGCTTTCCCTAGGGATATGACGGGAAAAGGGCCCAAAAGACCGTGAGTGATGGGCTTCCCCAAGGAAATTGGTCGCGTGGATATCCGTCCTCGGGATTGGGCCGGGATCCTGGCCGGTATTGGGGTTCCCAAATGGGCCCTCAAGGTTGTAAAGTTAATGCACTTATTATTTGAAGGGGGCGACTAGGCAACGGGATCCTGTCGGGAGCCCACCCCGACGGGATAGCTCCCCGCGCGCCACATGTGACGTGCCCCCGCCTCTCTCTCTCTCACCCGCGGCTCGCTCCCTCTCCTACGCGCTCTCCTCCCCCGCGCCCGCGCCCCTGTCCCCCTTCTTCCCCGTCTTCGGCGGAGCGCCGCCCGGATCCGCCGCCGCCGCCTCCTCCCGCCGCTAGATCCGCCGCCGCCGCCCATGGACAGCGTCCTCGTCACGTTCTTGAGCTCTTCGAGGGAGACCTGGCCACCGGCGACTCCGCCGCGCTCTGCCCCTGCAGCCTCCTCTGCTCCTGCAAGAACCTCCATTGATCCAATGTTCTGCAGCTAGCGATGCGAGCACGGAGCACCCTACCCTTTGCCTCTTCCTTCTCCTTCCTCGCGTTCCCGTGCTCCTCCAGCATCTCCAGGAGCCCGCACTGCATTCGAAGACGTTCCTTGATCACGAGCATGCGAAGATTCATGGCGAAATGGGGATGAAATTAGCAGGGAGAGTAGGGACGTACGCCGTCGTATTCAAACTTGACGCCCCTCTCCTTCTCCCAAGCGACCACCTTTGCTGTCAGGGCCTCCGCCATTGCTGCATATCGCCACCACATACAGGAAGAACGTATAGTACATCACTCATCTGCCTGCGCTGTTTTCTTTGCACAAGAAAATCTATATACCAGCGAAATTTTAGCATAAAGAGCATGTTTTTTATTGGAGAAATTCTTCCGAACGGTATCTATGATATTTATGATATGAAAACCTAATTAGGAGTATCACAGTGTTAGTATCGTTATTTATTGGGGCTGCGTAGTTTTAGAATCACATTTTGCCAGTACCGGATTCGCAGTATCATAGTATCTTGTATATAACCCACAATAGTATCATAGTTGGAGTATCGATTAATTGTGGTATCACATTTGTGGTATCAAAAGCCTAATTAGTTTCTGAGTATCATATTTGCCTAAACAGGGTTTTAAAGTATGGAGAGCACAAAAAAAAGAGTATCAGGTCTGCGGTATCAACCCTGATTAAAAGTATCGGAGTGCTAGTATCATAATTGATTTTTGGTGAAAAAAAGTATTTTAGGCATCAGATTATCAGTATCAGTTATGTGGTATCACATTATATTGTTTAAAAAAA
>SPJY01001677.1:835770-854341 GCA_005191435.1 Raddia distichophylla
CTTTATAATAATTTATAATAATTTTTAGGTTTTGTGAGATTTTTCTCAAAGATTTTTTTAAAAAAATTAAATAACTTTTTAATCTTTTCAATTCTCTTTTTAAAGAATCTAAATTTTTCAAACTATAAACAAAACCAAATCACAACCGCGAACCAAATAGGGCCTTAAGTTATTGAATTAAAGTTGGCCAGCTAGTCACAATTGATCCAAATACGCCATACTGCTCATTTAGCCCACCCGCTTTGGATAAAGTTAGCGCCATTCATGGGCATTTCAAGATCAGGACTAGTAGACAAAATGATGAATTGTATCCACTGTCACTGATTGGCCAATTCAACTCAAATGTTAAGTTTATATGATATTAAATTACATGCATCAATTGGTTTATTTAAAATTTTGGGTTGATAAGTACAAACAATCAATATGAAACATGTCTAGATTCTTACATAGGTGGCTTGAGCTGCTGAGAATGTGACGAGTCGTGCACATGACTGAAATTTTGGCATGTGGCATGTGAATAACTCGAGCTCATATTATGAACCAAATGAGTCTAAGTCAAGCTTATATCTAGCTCATAACCAGCCAACAACTCTTAAGTTTTACAAATATATTATTTATTACATTTCTTCAGCCCCGCCCATAACCACACCCCCTCCACTCATCCCAACCTCGCCCACCGCTCAATATGATACATACACTAACCCTAGCTACTCCTACCACACCAATAGGCACACCCCTGCCTACAACATCTCTCTCCCCCTCTCTCAATAACTCTGTATTGATCGGTGAATTGTGATTAAAAAAATAAGTAATTTTGTTTTCTATACGTCGTCTGATTTTAATTTTTGTACTATAATGAATTATATGGTTAAAATGATAAAATCTCATATCAACTACATATTTATTACATTCTAACTTTCTTTGCTACTTAGTGGTTACTTTCGGTATTTTGCATACTCCCTCCGTCCCAAAAAGAATGTCATTCTACCATTAAAACTGAGAGAATATTATCCAAACCAAATGACACATATACCCCTAGGTGGTTGAATTAAAGCTGGCCGACTGGGGAAATAATCCTAATAAATGCGTATAAAAAGAGGAACATATGCAGCGGCCTAACAGAAAATACTCCATATTTATAATCAATGGAGTGGGACCCACAGTCTAGTATGACATTCTTTTTTTGGACAAATTTTAAAGTCTAAAATGACATTCTTTTTGGGATGGAGGAAGTATGTTTTAATCCAACAAACCAAACATGTTGTAGTGTATGATATAGCTTATCTTGATAACTATACATATATCTAGGGGTGCAAACAGGATGAAAAAAACTATGTCTGATCCAAGCCCGTATTTGTGTAGAACCCAATTCAAATAAAAAATGGTATCCGGATTTGAATCCGCATTCGAATCCGCTTGTCCGAAAACATATATAGGTTAGGATACATAAAGAGTAATATCCAATGTGCATCCGATTCGTACCCATATGTTTAAGATATCTGAAAAATATTAATGTAAATTATCAAATAGATATCCATCAAATAAATATAAATATTCTATATTGAACATGTTTGACTAGAGTTTGTAGGTTGTACCTAATTTTTATTCAATATTAACGTATTTTTAGCTTTAGATAACATGGAAACTTAATTGGCATTGCTGTTAGCATTCTTTTTATCTCAAAGACACATATCAAAGCTCTGAAAAATTTGTCAAATAAAGTAGGATGGGCTCTCCATGCCATTTAACGAAGCCCCCAAAGTCCAGTCTTTGAGCAAAAGAGATGAGAATAAGATAAGCTTGAAAAGCGTATGGAGAGGCTGCACAATATAGACAGCACGTCAATAAAAAAACACTTACCATATTTTCCAGAAATATGGCAGGCGAAACTTTCACTGCATGAAGATCCACATCTTTGCTTGAGGTGATTACTTATTTCTTTAGAACTATGCGACCACTTTTTGTACCAAGCAAGAACACAATTATAGTTTACAAACCGTGGACCTCTGATCAGACTGCTTGTGAGCAATACATCATCAATAATCTACTTTGAGCTGCAATGTACCAATATTTGACGTAAAATAAATCTAATTAATGACACAAACAAAAAAAAAACTACTTGCCTCACACAGATTACCAACACCTCAAATCTTAGGAACGCTCAATATATTTAATCCAATGTAGAAGTTATATCTGAACGACAAAATGAAACGCAACGAAAAGTAGAACAGCACTAGATACCAGAAGATTCACAGGAGTACCCGAGTACAAGAAAACATATCAAGTTTCTTTTAATCAGGACAGCACAAGAACACATTGTACCAAATACCATATCAGAAAAATCTAATCTAGGCGCCTGCAGCATTGGGATTTTCTTGTCTACCAAGAGCTACCACAACTTTCTTCAGAAGGACCTCAATTGGCTGGTGTGAGTTCTCCACAGCCTTGGCTATTGCCTGCCATCTCTCACCATGTTTTGGTTCTGCTGCAACACATCTCTTTAGGACATCCTTTTGTGTATCCATGTTTCCATGCTGGAGTTCAAATTTATAGTACAATGCCCAAAAATCCCCAATATCAGGAGCGAGAGTAACAGCCCTATTCAACCAACTCCTGGCTTTATCAATCTTCCTGTCATGCCAGAAAAGTTTAGCCACAGCTGCAATGACATGTGAATCATGATCGCATCGCTTCATAGCATCTGAGCTCTTTGATTTACGTTGGGGGCGTGGCACCATCTCAATAGCTGCAGCCCACAGAATACCACTTGTTGGGCACTCTTGTAATGCTTTAGCTAGAAGAGCATCAGCTTCCTTTTTGTTCCCATGCCTCAATTCAGCTCGAATTGCTGCAAGCCAGAGTTCAGGTGTAGCTGGATTCTTTTTTCTTGCCATGGTGAGTACAGCTCGCGACTTCGTCAAGCCATTTATCCTCTCCTCTAGGCTAGCTAGAGATAGCCAAAGAGGGATGCAACTGGGGCAGTGCTTGAGACCATTCTCATAAACCTCCTTTGCCTTAGCCCCATGACCAAGCCGGTCCTCCATCTGTCCAAGCATTAACCATAATTTATAGAATGAGGGGAATAACTTCAAACCTTCCTCCAACAACCTCCTTTCCTCGTCTACATTGCCTAATTCTCTCTCGACAATCGCTGATTTCATCCAAACCCTCTCAGTGCCTCCTCTTTCCCTGGCCTTAGCCAAAAGCAGTCTTGCTCTCTCCGGTTCACTGTTCTCAAACTCTAACTTGAAGGCAGCTAGCCAGATCTCCTCTGAATTGGGGAGGGAAGCGTAAGCTTCCTGAAGAATGGCCCGGGCTGCAGGTACATCACCAGCAAGCCATTTCTCCTTTGCACCCATAAGCCATAACACTTCAGCTTGTGGCTTGTATAAACAAGCCTTCCGAAGGACTTCATCAAGAGATTCTCTGGTCCCATGGCTCTTCTCAAGCTGAGCCGCTTTGAGCCATATACTCTTCTTGGTAAGGAACACACTAAGTGCATGTGCATATATGGCACGAGCTGTCTCTATGGAACCACGCTTCTTGCATTCCTCAGCATCAGCAACCCATGTGCGCTTCCGGTCCTCATCATCAACCCCAACACCAATGGTGTTCTTCACAATAGCCTGGCAAGTAAGCACAGACCCAGCACGTTCTGCAGCTTCTGCTTCCTTCAGCCATGCCTCCCTGTCAATATCCAGCCCTTCCCTCTGTAAAGACCTTATACCTCTCTCGATCACTTTGCTAACTGATTCAGTGTTCCCATTAGCCTCCTCCAGCTTTGCAGCAGTGATCCAAATGGCAGGTTCCTTAGGGAGCTTCAGCCTTGCCTTGTTAAGCACCTTCTTTGCTTGGTCATACGTCTCAAGCCTAGCTAGGGCAAGCCACAGCTCGACATGAAGTGGGCAGCACTCCACAGCCCTGTGAAGCAACAACCTTGCATCCTCCTCGTTTGCCAGCTCCACAACAGCCTTCCACAGCCTAACTGAATCAGGAATGTGCTCTAACCCCTTCCTCAGTACCCTGCTCTTATTTAAATCACTAGTCTCTAGTTTTGCAGCCTGTAGCCAGAGTTTCACAGAATTGGGAATTGCCTTCACACCCCTAGCAATCACTGCCTTAGCCTCATCTGGGCTAGCCAAACGGCACGCCTCAAGCCAAACATCCTCATTCTTGGGGCACTCCTCACATCCACGCTGAATAAGCTGCCGAGCAGCCTGGAGCTTGCCAGCAACCTCTTCAAGCCTAGCAGCAGCAATCCAACCTGGTGGATGCTTTTGGTTTGTCTGTGTAACAGACTTAAGCAGCAGTCGTGCCTTTTTTATGTCAGAAATCTCAGCATCACTGGTAATTTTCATGCTTTTCAAATCTGTCAAGTACCCCTTTGGATCAACAACAGTAAGCCCAGATACTGAATCTGACAACCTATCCAATTTGAGAGAAAGCACGGTACCACGACCCTCACCGACTGCCGTCAGATCAGTAACTGGTGTCTGCGCCCATGGCGTCTCTGTGCCACCGGCAGCACGGGTTTTGGGGTCCAGCGCCGTGACATGCTCCTGCTCCTGCCGGGCCTTCTCAAGCAGTGTGTCAGGCACAGGGACAAAGCTCTCGAACCGCTTCTTCTTGTTGCGCAGAGAGTAGTCCCCAATCTCAGGTATGCTCTCCCACTCCTGCGCTGACAAATCGGCCAGTTTCCTCTTCAGATCGGCAAACTGTTCGGTGATCTTAGGGTTGGACGCGCGGTACTTCTCGATCTCCTGTTTAAGCCGCGCCTCACGCCGGTCCTTGCGGCGCGAATCCATCCTCTGGTCGATGCTCTCCCAGACAGCATCAGCCTCACGATCGTCGTCGTCGTAATCAGCGTTGGAGAAGAGGCCAGCATCGTTGCCCTCGAACTCATCAAACTTCTGGTTCTCGTCGTAGCCCTTCTCCTCGTCGCCGGCATCATCGTCGCCGTCGTCCTCGCCGGACGGCTTCCCACGGCCGCGGCCGACGGCAGAGGTGGCCGCGGCGGCGGAGCGGTCCGGGAGGTCGGGGGCGGCGCGGGCCGGGCCGATATCGGAACGGGTGGTGAAGCCGGTGGCGCCACGGCCGAGACCCGCGACGTAGTTGGGCGGAGGCTTGGAGTTGAGGAAGTCGTAGCGCGCAGTGCGGGCGGGCGGCGCCGGCGGCGGCGGGGGCAGGGGCGGCGGCGGGGTCGGGGTTGGGGTTGGGGCATGCCGGGGAGGGGGAGGAGGGGGCGGCGACCTGGAGGGAGGAGAGGAGCGGAGGGTGTCCCACGAGGCGAGCTCCAGCCTCCAAGGATCACCGAATTGGGAGAGCTCGAGACGTTTCTAGGGCAGACCAGGGGATTTGGGGAGGAGAAATAGGGTGGTAGAAGAGACACGATAAGGATCGTAGATTAGATGGTCGGCCCAAACGGCCCAAGAAGGGCCGAACGGCCGAAGAATGCCCAAATACACCTCGTGCCAACGTTTAACGGCAATAGACTCGGGCCTCCCGGTCAGCGTAGCATAGCATTTCACTGTAAGAAAATTTAAGAGTTTTTAAAAGAGGTTTATATATTATAAAAATAATAATAAATAGTTCTAGCATCTCTAAGAGGACTAATAAAAACCTAAAAAAAATTATTACAAATAAATACATCAAATAGACTATATAAAAAAGATAAATTTTGCTATAGTGAAACGCTACGCTACATTAGCTAAAATGTACAAGACCTTGTTGCAGCCATTCATTCCTTTATTCAATTATTATGCTCAAGGGCGGACACATCCAAAAATAATAGGATGAGAAGGCCTAAGCTTGAAGTTTAATCCCTCCTTTCCTTCTATTTTACACTAAAAATTATAGGTGTGTCTAAGATGGGGCTCCACCGTCATATACAGCGTAAGTGGGGCTAGATCCCCTGGCCTACTAGTGGGTCCGCGTGTATGCTTGTGTTCATTGCGTATTTTTGGGACATGATCTCTCTGCAAATAGGACGCGGCTACCGAACGGTATCACTTTTAAACAATTCTAAACGGTATAGGACTCACATATTTGTATTGTTTCATCAGACAGTGGCATACGTTCAACTTGCCCACTTCTTCTAATCTTTCTCCACGCGTGCATGTAGCAGCCCTGCCTCATATTGATATGCGCATGTCGTCCACCGACCTGAAATCCATGCTTCTTTGTCCCTTGAACACGCTCCCATGTGCATGACGCCTGCTTGCCAAAAAAAAAAACCCGTGCCTTCAACATCATCTACATGCGCATTGTCACAAGCCGAAAAACCTCATTCCTTCCTTCTTTTATCATAAGTACACCGAAAAGGTTCTATTTCATCATGGTCATCCCCTACATGCTACAACATATCGTTGTCTACTAGCTAAAAAGTCCTGCTCAAATATCATGTACCATGGAGTACCATACATCATGAGGTCTAAAGTATCGTCTAGTATTATGTATCACCAAGTATAATCAAATTCTTATCTATAATTAGAATTCTAAGATTATCATATAAGTATCACTCTAAGTATCGTTTATGTATCATAAATTATCGTATAGGTATATGGTAGGTATCATTGAGTATCATATAGGTGTTACGTAAATACCAATAAGTATCAATTAGGTGTCAGGTAGGTATTATAAAGTATCATATCAGTATCACGTAGGTATATTATCATATGGCCTATGGCCATATAGGTATCGTTGAGTACCATATAGGTATCAGATAGATATTGTCAAACATCAGGTAGGTATCGCCAAGTATAGATATCACTGAGTATCTTTATATATCATCAAGTATCATACATGAATCAATCTCTCCAAGAAATCTATGTCTTCAAGCGGTTGAGAAATTAACGGCGGCGAACTGTTCTTCATATCACCAAAACTTGATGTTTGGGACGTTGACACGGGTATTTGAAATATAACTTTAACATTAATTACCATTGTAGTTTATTTAAAAAATAAATTGCCAATATGAAAGTGTTTTCAAGATGAATCTACATATGTATGAATTTTATAAATCCAAAGAGTTCAAAAGATTCACATAGATAAAGTTTTAAAACGTTAACTTAAAACAACTTGAAAACTCTATTTTTTGTGATAAAGAGGGGGTACATGTATGGCAGTTAGTCGAAGTTAGTACTTGCATGGTAATTAGTACTTGATACTCGTGTAATTAGTACGCAAGTACAGAAGCTGCTTTCATACAATTCGTGTGCTTAGTAATTACAACGAGATGAAGTAGGGGATGCTGATAGGAAGGTCAGTCTCGAATCCATTGCGATGTTCATTAACGCCTTCAACAAAATATTATAATAATTTTGAATAATATTATAACAATCACAAGTAGCGGTCTGTTGATAGCAGGCTCATGAATAGACATAGGTATATTATTTATAGTTACAACATCAGCATTTAAGAAACGTTGTTTACCCTAAAATCCACTTTGACTCTATTAATTTGAAAGACATCTGGGAGCACCTTGCTAGTAGGTTGCTCCCTACTGTCAGGATTCAACTGTCTCCCCTTCTTCTGTTGAGGCATTTCAATGATGAGCTATGACAAGCTCTCATCCTTTTTTCTTCGGGCGTTCCTGGATACTTAGGATTTGATAAACCAGATTTATTATCCTTTTCTTTGAGGCCTCAAAACAAGATTAAGGATATGTTCTATGGTATTCAACCCTCTCTAGTGCATTACTGCAAGTAATGCGACTTGATCACCCCTTCAAGTCACAAAATGATTTGGCAGTTTTGTTGGTAAGTTTTTTTGAGACTTCTTCATTATTTGCTAGTGCAGGGTCATGCACGGAAATTCTCTATGCCGTGAGGACTGCGGTTAGCTATGTAATTTCGTAGCATTCTTCTTTTCGAGGGTTCTATTCCTTCCCTAACGACGGAAAAACATCCTCATCTTCAATGTGGTATAGGCACATATTCTATGTTGAAAATTTCATTTGACCCCTTTCATGCAACTGTTTAATGTTGTGGGACTACGTGTCCCTTCACCAAATTTGATGAAGACTATTTCTTATAGTTTATTTATTTACAACTCTGCAAGTGCATCTGACGATTAATTCAAGTTCATTCTTCATGTGTACATATTGTACTAAGTGCTCTTCAGATATTTGCCTACTTCGAGTAAGCCTCGATGAGCACAAGATGCTTCAATGGCCCTCCTAAGGGTTACATTGAGCCACACATAACCTATAGAATCATTTCATGCAAGGTTATTATGAACTTTCACTTTAATAGGGTGCCTATGTATTATTTTCCCAATGACATACAGAGTACACACTAAGATCTTGATATTCGAGAATATTTATTAATACCATGGCCTATGAGTTGTTTATTTTCTCCTCATCATATTAAGGGCAGAATGATGATTCTTGTAACGATGCAATAGAGGGGAGAGAACAGAGTTTGTAAATTCAATATTTCGGAGAGAGTGCACTTCAAGTGTATTCTAAGTGTAGTTTAGCCCATATTCAGATTTATAAGTTTTTCTAAAGTTATCTTATCACACCCGGCGTTCTTTACAATGCATTAAAATTTTGTCATTCCTTCATTAGTTTCTACATGAAACTCAGTTGCACAAATGTTTTTATTTTAAAAAAGCCACAGTGGATTCTAAGTATAACAATGTTGCTTCAAGTCATGATGTAGTACCATAGATAATATTCTTGTGTCTATTCATTAGACTGTTATGCATAAATCGCTACTTGCAATTATTCTAGTACAAGCAACATTCTTCAGGATCAACTAGAGGTATTTGGCCTCTCTTAACATTCAATTTGTTGTTCCTCTGTCAATGCCAACCTACGTAGGGCATTACATAAATTCTATTGCAATTAGGCAATGGCAAGATTCATAATTACGATTTCAAATACGTTGGGATATGTATTGCATAGCTGATCATGAGAATAAAATTTGGTCTTCAACAGTCTCAGCTTGCTTGCACTTCAAGAACTTACTTTCATTATTCATATGTTTTTCTCTTCTAGAGCTTCAAAATCATTATTTAATGTTTGTTGTCAGCCACCATGTAAGGGGGAATGAAAAGTGCTATTCTGGTGGTGGTGGTGTCTTCTGGTATGTGCCATGTGTGGGCGAACCGAGACGTGTGGTCTAGCCATGGTCACTTCATGCGACGCGTTGATCAAGACCCTTTGTGTGCTACTCTTTAGAGTAAGCACCAATTCTATATGTCGAAATCTTCCCTCTTTTATCAACTTCATGCATTGCCTTTCGTGGCAAGATGAGCCCTTTTAAGGTCATGACAAATCTTTCATTGATGTCCCTTAATGCCATACTTGTAGCTGGGTTGGTCCTTCTGTCCATGTGGCTTGCCTTTGTGGATTCTTCTTGTTGCTTTTATTCTCTTGGTCAAAGATAGTTTCTTTTATAAGTCGACATATTATTATTTTCCTATTCTTGCCCTTCCGTAGGTTTTCATCCTGGTGATTGCTACAATTGCACCAAGGATAAAATAGGGAGTATCATCACCTCTTATGTGACCTTCATCTCACAAAATTGGGATTAGTATAAGACCTATACAATGTGGAATTGTACTTGGCCACGATTCTATTGTCTACAAATCTTTGGTACACCTAATCCTATTGTGCTTGCGATAGGAAAGTGTACGTTGAGCTTTTCAAAACATTTCTAAATTGCGATATATAGTTCTAGTAAATTCCTTTCACTCAAATATTCATTATTTACAAGAGAGATTGTGCCGAAGAAAGTAGTCCTTGATCTTTCTGCTCGTTGCTAGGATTTTCATTATTCAAGAATGCTAGCTCAATGACCGCTTTTAGGAACGATCTTCAGTATCTAATGCTCAAGTGAGGTGGTTCTTGCGTGCGGTGCCACATCCTCGGATTCATAGTTTAGCGATGCTCAACATTTGCATGTTTCAAAATTCTTTTATATAGGATTACTTTGTGCAATCTAGTAGAGAGTGGTGGATGACATAACAACTAAATTCTCATGCATTCCAATATATATAAATAAGCCAATGCCAAAAATGCAATAAATAAGCAATTACAACAATGATTCAAGGCATAATTGCATGACGGTAATTAAGAGGTATAAAAATAGTGCTTCGACTTTAAAATTGGGTCCAAAATTCATAATCTAGAGGCACTTTTATGCCTAAATATTTGTTTCCAAATTACAGGAATTTTGCCCCCAAAAAAATGCTTCATGCAATTTTCAAATTTATAGTGGGGTTTTTCATAACATCCTTGTTTAGAAAGTACTTCCTGTAATTTGTAAACCTCTCAGAGCCTATTAGCAAATTCTATGTTCTAGAAATACTCTATGTATTTTCCAAAGTTCAAGGATTTACTTGCAAAATTTCATAGGCCATAAGTTTCCTTTCAAGGATTGAACCTGCTAGGCGGCTTACTGGTCCTGTATAGGCCTAAGAGGTCTACAAGCCTTTTTTTTCATTTAAGGCCATAGAAAAAATTCATCGTAAAAGCACTCAAGAAGGTTTCTTCAAATTCACAAACGGGATAAACATTAAAAATCCCGAGGACCAAAAGTGCCAGGAAATGTATTTTATGTAATTTTAGCACTGCCAGGGCCGTTATTGAAATTTTCGGCTTCATTAAAAATTAGGGGAAATTAATCTGGTGACATTGAAAGGTGACTCCGTTCACTTTCTAGCACTGAAGTAGGGTGGCGTAATTTTTTAGCACTGAAGTTACTCCCCGTTACCTCAAACTGGCATGCCGTGACGGGAGGTGTCAACAGTGCCGTCTCCGTCGCATTAAGGTACTGATTCGGGTGGGAAAAAAAGAAATAAAGCCTCCCTCGGTTCTCTCTCTTCCCCCTCGGTTCTCTCTCTCTCCCTGTCTCCCAGGCACAGGCGACAGGGGCGGCCGGCGCGCTCCCCTGTCTCCTCCGCGTGGCCTCACCGGACGGCGCCGCCGCCCCGACCTTCTCCTCCTCCACGGCGCGCTGCCCCGGTCTCCTCCGCGACCCGGTGCCACACCGGCACGCCGCCCCGGCCTTGATCCGGCGCGCCGCCTCGGCTCCTCCGCTGCGTTCGGCTCCTCCACTACGCCGCCGGGCGACGTTGCCCCGGCCCTCCTCACCGCGTCGCCAGGCGGGCCCCTGACACCTCCCCGACCTCTTCAACGCCGGCGCCGTCCTCCTCCGCGGTCAGCGCCGCCCCGACCTCCTCAACGCCGGCGTCGCCTCGCCCCGTCCGCGCCCGGCGACTGCGCCACCCCGAGATCCACGCCGCCGCCCACGGGCGCCGCCCCGATCTGCGCCTCGTCCCCCGGTCCAGTACGGCGGCGCGCACGCCTTCCTCGTCCACGGTCGGCCCGGCGCGGCAGTTTTGACGGCACTGTTGACACCTCCCGTCACGGCATGCCAGTTCAGGATAACAGGGAGTAACTCAGTGCTACAAAATTGCGCCACCCTGCTTCAGTGCTAGAAAGTGAACGGAGTCACCTTTCAGTGTCACTAGATTAATTTCCCCTAAAAATTACTACATGTGTTTTTCGAGGGCGTTATTCCCATCTTTTGTCTTCAGGCCGAAATTATTTTTCCTTTTAGCCTACTGGGCCGGTCGTGGGCCAATAGTTGCCCCTCTTCTTTCTTGCGCCTGGTCCAATCGACCATCGGCCGTTCTCATTTGCCCAACCGAGTAGCCTTGTCCTGTCGGCCTGTTGACACCTCTTGCTGTTGCTGTTGAGGCGAAAATCATACCACTATAGTAAATCTTATATCTATCTATTATATAATTAAAAAAGATTCAATGGATCGAGCATATTAATTATAAAATTCTAGAAATCTGCACGTTAATCAGGAAAAAAAGAAACATCTACACTATCGATTGTTGTGGGTCTGGATTATAACGGCATACCAACTATAATAAAAATAGAAATTAAGAATAAAAATAATATAAATAAGAATTTATGTTAGATTAAAAAAGAGTTCATATCGGCTGCAACAAAACAATAATAGAAATTTGGAATAAAATATTGGGTATAGTTCTACATCATATAATGACGATGGGGACATGTCTTAAAAGGTGAAGGCGTCTCTCACTTACCGGGCTAGTATTTTGGGTTGAGTTGGGTCAGGACCTTGGTTTTGACTCCAGTTGGGCCAATGGATGTAGGAGACCTGGGCTCGACACCAAGTTTTAGTTTTGGGGTGAGTTAGATCATTGTTGGGTCATGAGATGATAGAATCGCAGCAGACTCAAAGTGCTATCAGAACCAAGGTTGGTAACTCGAAACATCGCCAAGAGATCGCACGGTTGCCGGATGGGTTCCGTTGTGTGATGAGAAATATTGTTGGGTTTAGTCACACATCAAATTTTAGTGATGAGGGAATGCAACTTACTAGATGGAGGCGCCCCTCATCCATCAGACTAATCTTTTGGGTTGAGTTGGTACAGGATCATAGTTGTGGTTCCAGTTGGACCAATGGATGTAGGAAACCTGGGCCCTAGAGCAGGTATTGGTCTGAGAGGGAGCCATTATGGTTGTGACTCCAGTTGGACAATGGATGTCGAAGATCTGGTTCTGAGACGAGATGCTAATCTTGTGGGGGAGCCAAATCATCGCTGAGTCATTAGATGACAAGATCGCAGCGGGCTCTGACAAAAAAATAATAGAAATATGAGTCATTCAGATTAAAAGAAAGAGTTCGTACCAGCTACATTAAAAAAATAAAAATAGCATAAGGTTGGAATTGAAAATATTAGGAATAAAAGTTCAGAACAAATTAAAATATTGAGATAAATCTAACCACACGCAAACAAACAGGACATCACGTTCGTTTCCATAAAAAAGCCACGACAGGATCTATCGTGTGTTGTCTTTCCATAGGTTGTTCATCAATGGTACCCAAAAGGCGGCAAACAAAACAGAGAGAGAGAGAGGACAAGGCCTTGGTTTAGTGGTAGAGTTTGCAGTGGCAGCGCTATCCAGCAGAGTTCAAACCCAAGCTCAGCTCTCTGTGTCGCATTTTTCTAGGATTTTCCTAGAGTCGTAGGGGTACGCACATGCGTGTGCCTTGATGTCTAATTGATGTCATTTGGGGCAGTCGCTGTTTCTAGTGTGTGTTAGGACGCACAATTGTGCGTGCGTGTTAGTTTAGGGATTAGAAGTTAGGGAGTGAGTTGTATGCGCCTTCTTTATACCCTCTAAAAACACACACACACACACAGAGAGAGAGAGGGGGGGCGCTATATGGTCTTGTATATTTTAGTTTAGCGTAGCGTTTCAGAAAAATTTGATAGTCTTTAAAAAGAGGTTTAAATATTTTGAAAAATAATTTAAAAATAGTTTTACGATCTTTAAGAAAACTACTAAAAACCTGAGAAAAATCATTACAAATTATTACACTAAATAAGTTTTATAAAAAAGATAAATTTTACAGAAACGCTACACTAAGCTGAAATGTACGAAGCCATTGTGGGTACCGAGAGTGGCCCCAGCCGGGCCAAAGCCGGGAGATGCCGATGGAAGGCGGCGCGCCCCGGCGCGGTGGCCGTAGTTGCTGACTTAAGCGCCGACGTTTGACCGGCCGCGCATGCTCATACGACATACGCGGCAAGGCAAGGCAGGAGCCCAGCCAGCTTCCAGCCTCGATCCCTGCCTTGCTCGCTGTTGCTTGCCTGGCTTGCCCTCATCTTTAGTTTGCATCGCGATTGCGGCGTACTTGGCCGACAAGGAAACAAGAGGCGGCTCTGCATGCACGCGCGCGCGCTCGTCCGATCCATGCGCCCATCCATCTCTCATCTATGTATATCTCGATCGCACACTTTACACGTGCGCAATTATTCGCACGCACGTGTCAAAAGCAATAACGTCGTCCTAGTATGCCACTACGCCGTACGTTGCCTGGAGGAGTTGTTTGATTAATGGGTTGGTCGTTATTTTCCTGTCCGGCTCATCCTCATCCGATCCTAATCCAAGCTGCACACACCGGCTGGGCTCCCCTCCAGCCAAGCTGAGCATGTTTGAAATAACCGAGATAAATGAATGAATTGGATGAACGAAATTGAGCTGAAAGTTAAACTAGATTTTGGAATAATTTTTAAATCTATCGAATTAACCGACAAATCGCTCCAGCAAGGCAGCAATTAAAAACCAAACAAATCTTAGTTGTGGTTCATCCCGACCTTTGTTTCACGCCAACGCATGGGCATATCCTCCACGTATATATCGGATACATGTGACCACTTTGGAGGCAGTTTGTTCGACTTAACTGATAAGTTTCCGACGCCCACGGCCACCTACGGTGCCTCGGATCCTCACGCGGTTGAAATCCGTCATTCAAGTCACCATCACCATCTTCAAGATCATCCTCTTGTCTAAGTCCGACCGTCCCACGCAACTTTCTTGTCGTTCTGAATCCCCGAACCACCAATTCGCATCCCAACACTTTGTTGACCATGGTCCAACCTCGATCTATATCACGAAGATTAGTCCATCCCAACCAACTTACCTTCATCATCTGCACAAGCTCCCGCCCCGGTCTCTTGTCCGTCTGATCGCAACCCCCGTTTTGGCCTCACCCGACCCCCTTTTTGGCCTCACCCGTCTTTATTACATACCTCACTGTGGCATAGCCCTGAAGTCAGGCACTTATTGGCTTCACCTGTCTTTGGCTCCTTACCTCACCACGAACTAGCCTCGAAGTTTATCACCTATAGTCCTCACCCGTCTTTGGCTCCTACTTTATCACAACCTAGCCTCAAAATCCTGCAGCTGACACCAACAACCGTACATCGCGTAGCACCACACAACCACACATCTCAACATAATATTTTTTTTCAAGTAACATACTCATTTTTATGTTTTTAAAGATTTGAATTTAAAATTTCAAATTGATGGCATGCGATGCAACGCATGATTTTTTGATTTTTTTTTTCAAAAATGAGAATATTACTTGACGTGTCCTCCACTTTACGGCAGATCACTACTTGCATAGAGAGTTAGTCGAGCAATATCATGACATATATAGCATATACTTCCTCCGTTATTAAATAGTAGTCATTTTGGATACTGACACGGTATTCAAAATAAAACTTTAACCATAAAAAACTTTTTAAAAATAGTTTGTAAAGCACTAAAAATATAATATTATGAAAGTTCTTGACGAATTTGTCTATATGATTTTTTACGTTCTCAATGTAAATAGTTTAAAAGTTCTGTATGGATAAAGTTTTAAAACTTCGACTTAGGACAAGTTTAAGACTACAACTACCTCCGGTCACAAAAAGAAATCGCCGTTGACTTTTGGACACGCCTTTGACCATTCATCTTATTCAAAAATTCAGTTCAAATATGTAAAAATATAAGCCATACTTAAAATACATTTAATAATAAACCAAATCATAACAAAATAAATAATATTCATATAACTTTTTGAATAAGACGAATGGTCAAAGGCGTGTCCAAAAATCAACGGCGGCTTATTTTTATAACCGGAGGAGGGAGTACTGTTTAACGAAGGGAGTATTAAGTTTTTTGAGGTCCTGAGGCCTAGCTAGCTATCTTTTTTTTTTGAGGTCAAACCGCAGGTTCCGGTTTGACCCTGCGGTGTGGGGGCTCCTAGGAGCTTGTAATTCTGTATAAGCTGTCTTGATACATGTTTATCAGTTTATTTATTCCCCATCTATTGAAAAGGCTGTGCCATTTTTTTTCGAAAAGAAATAATTAATTATCACATCGCAAGCTAGAACACGAGGGACCGGCTACGCCAGGCAAGTCATTTAGGAAATGCTCCATTGCACATTGCGATTGAGATGCAGCCGGCCAAACTTGCACGGGGTTTCTTTCGGGTAGCCGAAAGCGCTTTTCATTTTACGCCGTATAAATCAGTGGTAGCTAAGCTAGCCAAACTCAATCCCGTCGATCGTTTAGCAAAGAGTTAACCGAAAGCACGTACCTTTCTTGTTAATTAACCAGCAATTAAGCAAATGAACAGGGTAGATGCCGATCTGGAAAAAGAAGAACGTAGATTGAAGAGTGTTACTTTGGTTAACCTTCAAGCCTCAACGTCATTGAATTACTATTCCATGTTAATTACTGCATGCGTTTGCTGATAAACAAAAGAGACGTGTGTGTGTCCATGAAACTAATTGTCAAACCGATCAGCGTTGCATGCATATATATCCCGGCCGCCGGTATGAATTAACGACAATATTATCGATCGACGGCTTGATATGCATGTGGTGGCAAACTGGCAACGTTTCTGCATTCTAGACACAACTGTTATTTTGCACCCACCTTATTAATCGATTTCCTCGTCACCCATGCTATCCTATGTGCTCTTAGATTTCTGTGTTTCCTTCTTATACGTTTTCATCTCATTTTACAAAAGAACTTCCTCATCTTTCAAATTATAGCACAATTGTTCTCTCTATCCACTTCTTTATTTCTCCTCTCCTCCTCATCGAGTTCCTCCCACAACATAACTGCTCTAGCCACTAGCACGCCACACGCCACCGTCAACTGCTGCAACACACAATGGCCACTGCACAACAATCCTAACCATCTCCCAACCATGGGGTGTAACCTTCCCCGTGGTTGAGGGCACGGTGGTGGACGACTGACGACGGAGTTGAGGTGGTTGAGTCTATGCTATATGGGGTGATTAATTCTTGGATTGAGGATCAGAAGTGGATAGAAATGAGGGAGAGAATGAAGAGAGGTTGACGACATGCGTGCTGTTGTGATCCGTAGTGACATGATCATAGTCACCTGTGTTCATATCCAAAACATTATTTTGTGGCTAAAAATTGTATCTTAATTTAGAGACCATGTTCATATCCAAAACAATAACTTTTTAACTGGAGAAAGGTAGCATTGATTTGCAGCCAAAAGTATGTTAAAAACAACAACCCTTTTTCTAGAAAGCATTAATAAAAGTATCTTCAATGATGTTTAGTCAGCTAGCTATAAGGATGCCAACTCACCATTTTTCTTACGTGTCGAAGAGAGAGTGAGTGAAGAGAGAGATTAGCTCTTAGGTTAGTCTATAGCTAATTCCATGGTGCGCATATGCACTATTAAATGCAAGTTCATATTAATTTTATAGATTATGTTATTATTAGCCGATTGGAGAACCTCTGTGTGTGTGTGTGTGTATATCCTAATCTACAACTAGGTGTAGCCTACAGCCAGGTCAGTTTGGTGAAATCTGGTTCGACCAGACCAGCTCGAGAAAATCGCAAATTAACGACCGTCATTAATTCTCCTATTAAATACCCCCACTCCCCCCACAACTGCCCATCCACCATTTATTGTCAAATCGTGGGATCCAATTTTTTCGGGTGGTTCCGGTGCTCCTCCCAGCCGCCGGCCGCCTGGGAAGCCGCCGTTGTATCTGCCCCGACGAGGACGGCGTCCACCCCACGCCGGCGCCGCCGTCACCGCCCCCCGCCCTACGCCAGCGTGGCCTCCCCCGACGCCTCCGTCCTCCTCCTCCACGGTGTCTCGCGCCCGGCACCGGCGCCGCCTCGTCCTCACCGGCCCGGCGGTGCGCGGTGCGGTTGTGCTAGGTCAAGGGGGCGGCGCCGCTGCGTGTTGACGTGGTTGCTGCTTGGGGCCGGCCGTGGAGATGTCGCGCCGTCGCGTAGACTTCGAGGACGCTGTCGTGCTGGTCTGGAGCATGGGGACGGGCGATGCCGGTGTGCTTGAGAGGAGGCCGAAGAAAGAGGCGCCGCCGGCCATGTCGCGCTGGGCGCCGCCGCCGCCGCCGCGTGGAAGAGGGACCGACGCCGCCGGGTTCGCCGCCGAGCTGGATGCCGGATCTGGAACGGCTGAGACAGGGCGTCGCCGCCTGCAGAGGGGAGGACGCCGTTCGCCGTCGACGCCTGCACTAGGCTGAAGAGGGGCGCCGTGTGCAGCCGGGTCGTGAGTCCACGCGCCAGCACCGCCGAGACGCCGAGGACGCCGTGCCACCGTCGCGCCCAGCGCCGCCCCGGCGTGCCGCCCATCTCCTCCGCGTCCAGCGCTGCCCCGACGCGCCGCCCGTCCTCGCGCCCGGCGCCGGCGCCGCCCCAGCTTCTCCTCCGGCCCCGTCCGCGCCCGACAAACCGGATTACTTAGCAAATTCATCAAATTACTTAGAGAAATCCGATGTGAAAATGTAACAGTTCTGTATATTTACTTTGCATTACGACAAGTAATGCATAGTAATTAGGTTTAAGCTGCTTTTTTCACTTTTGTATGTGTCCACAATCGAAAGTAATGAGAAGTAACTGGTCGAAAATTCGAATTACTTTCTTATTTTGGCTCGAGAAATATAATTAATGAAAAGTAATTCGTTTGAAAAAGAAGCAACTCAAAATTCAAATAAACCGACATGCAAACCCACGATTTTAGGGTAGTTAATGCCCCCACGATTCTAGGATCTTGCCTCCCAGCTAATTACTTTCCGTGCTGAAACACGTTCATTTCGATTACTTTCAAAAATGCGACCGTTTACTTCCGGGTTTGACTGGCTCGTGCGGTTCGCTGGGAAGGCTCGGGTGCAGATTAGCTTAATCTACCCCCAGGGGTAGATTAGGGCCTCCGTGTGTGTGTGTGTCT
>SPJY01001677.1:860182-904276 GCA_005191435.1 Raddia distichophylla
GACACAGTAGCAGAAGAGCAAATACAAACAACAGAATAGGTCACGGAAAGGATGGTTGTGAATAATCCAATGTAAGGCTACCAGTTGACACAACTTTCGAGTGATTGTGAAGTCCATTGCATTCGTAATCCCTTGGCTCATTGGAAAGCCCAGTATAGCACCGGTAGGTACAATAGAGAGCGATAACTGATGTAGGCAGCAAGCTACCATTGATCTGCCATAATTGTAAAATTCAAATATACTATCCGTAAAGCCAGGAGCAGTATTCAGCTAAAAATACATAGGAATAGCTACTTAGATAGTGGATGGAACAGTTACAATCTAAACGCTAAAAGTAGAACAGATCCAAGCATCATATCTAATATAGAAATCCTTATTAACACATCTCTTATTAGCAAAGGTGTTAAATAATAATAGATGTATGCATAGTCTTGTTAAACCAGATTAGGGCACCAACATCTGATCATCTCCATGAAAAAAAGCATTTTAGATTATCTACATCTCAATGTACATGATTCGCTATTATCATAGAGCAAGATATGTCTAGGACCTGGAGGTGTGAACAATCGAAGTAAGGAGTCTAGTCGAAATGCTGAACTAACCGCCCAGGAGTGCACACCAAGATGTTTAAGCCATTCACTGCTTTTTCTTCCTCGATACCTTTCCGTTTACCAACAAGAACACCACCAATAAAGTTATGGAACCTTCCCACCTTTGTGATCACATAGAAAATTTGTCCATCTAAATCATTAGTGGGAGAAAAAATAATGCAGCCCACACCATACTCTGGACACCATTTCTCCCTATACAGCTTGTTAATAACCTGCCAGATAAGATGGACATGGGTTAAGCTCCTGGAGAAATTCTGGTTATTAATATTGCCTACACTTCTTTGCCGTTGAGCACTTGACAAACAAATAACATAATGAGTTCAACAGTCAGGATGAAACAAATATCGATTTCAACAGCATAATTCATAGCACTAAAAATCGAAACTTTGATCACAATTCACAGTGCTCTGCCTCTGCGATAAGCGAACTATAGGGAGCCAATTAGCAGCGTGAGCTTACTGGGATGACAAAGGCGAGGGTCTTCCCGGAGAAAGTCTTGGCCGAGCCGAGGAAGTCGCAGCCGCAGAGCCGTCTTGCCTGCTCGCGCGCCTCCTCACGCGGCGGCGGAGGGGGCCTCTGAGAGGGGAGGGGGCTTGGTGCCCCAGGGGGGGCTTGCCGGCGTCGATCCAGTCCTGGAGGAGGTCGATCTCATCGGTCTCACGGGGGCGGGCCTGCTACGCCGCGAGGCGGGGCTACGGGCGACGGCTCCGGAGACTCAGCAAGGCAAAGACCGGCGAGACGGGGGGTGCTGCCGCGGGGGAAGGGAGCCAAGGAGGAGAGGAGCTTCTGCTGGGGAGGGCGTCGGGGGCGGCGGCTGTGGCGAGGAGGGAGGTGGCACGGCTAGGGTTTCGGGCAAGGGGCACTGGGGGAGGCCGCGAGCACGCGAGGGTTAAGGAGGGGCGCGCAGCGTTCGCGAAGAGACGGACGGCCGAGATTAAGCGGTGGCATTGGTGGATAATTTTGATGAAGTGACAGATGAAGAAATAGGAAAAAAAAAGTGGAAATATCAGAACGTTAGCTTTACCATTAGGTAAAGATAAAGATTGATAAAATAGTTTGACTTTTAGGAAAAAATAAGTTTGGCTTATAGAAATATTGGAGAAAACTAAAAGAAATATCGGAACGTTAGCTTTACCTTTTAATTGCAATTTTTAAATACAAATTCAAAGATAGTTTGACCTTTTAATTGTAATTTTTACTAATCAAATTCAATGGTCAAAATAGCATAGTTATCATATGCATTTTTATTATTTTCTACGTTATTACCCAAAGTAATGTTGGAGAAGCTTTAGAAAAATATGAAAAGCATTTTGGGGTGTGACCTTTGTGACGATAGAAGACGCTATGATAATAAATATTATATCAAAACACAGTGGTGACGCTTAGTGACGATTTCAGATTGGATATGACAATAACTCTTTCGTCACAACACATTGCACTACTGCTTTATGACGATTTTGGATTGACTTTAGTGACGTCTCTAACATATTCGTCACTAAAATGTAGTGCTAAAGCCCTAGGTTATTGCTTATGACATTTTTGAGAATAAACGTCATAAATCAATGACAGATTACTCAGTTGTCACAGAAAATACGTCACAGAAGGCCATTTTTCTTGTAGTGTATGTTGTGTGAGATTCTTTTTACAAGCGGTATATATGTATTTCATTTTTTGTTCGTTAGGTAGTTTGTAGGCACTAGTACTGCTTACAAATGTATCTCTAAGCAGTCATAGCGCTTTGAAAAGTTTGAACATTCTAAGCGGCACAACCACTACAAATAAATTTTCCAAAGCAGTACGACTGCTTGGGAAGTTGATGCCGCTTGGAATACTATTTCTACCGCTTGGAATACTTTTGGAGGCAACCGAAAACAAAGCAGTAGCTATTGGAATTCCAAGCGGTTTCACTGCTTCAGATGGTCGTATTGCAAGCGGTTCGACAGCTTGCACTGGTATGTCATGGTGTAGTGTTTAATTTACATAACAATTTTCAGAGTTGCAGCGATCACCAAAATATGTACCCAAAAGAATCTCTATCGGCTACTGTCCATCCAACGACCGGAGTGACCCCTAAGACTCTTCAGGTCCACCGTAGTCCTGTCCGTCGTCTTCATGGCACTCGTAAGGGTCATCCTCGATTCCCTCGACTAAAGAAAGTATGAAGGCGAGGTCAGCGTCATCCAAACACTGGCTAGCTAGTTAACACTTCCCTTAATGCATATAGTGTTTAGAAGGCTTTATTTAGATGAAAGGTTTATTTATTTGCGTAAAGCCAAGTTTAAAAAGATCTTAAAAGCATCCTAACTAGCATCAACTAGAATTTATCTTGTTTGTATAAATCAGGGGTCTACCATCTTACTAATGCACCCAAACCCAACTAAACAACCAAACATACCAACCACCCCACATTCGACCAACTCTCGACCAAATTCACAAACCAGCTTAACTGACTATCCCGACTTTCTTTCGGTTGCCCCTACATTTCCTAGATCCGTCATCCTTCCAGGATTTGGCAATCCTATTGTGGACCACACATGCCATGGCATGCCCGCCTCGGCCTAGGGGGTTGCCAGCCCTCACTAGCCGACCGTCATCCTGGGGAGGTGTGTCCTTTATCACCCTCGGTGATGACCAATGCCGGTCCCTATCGAGAATGGTCCCAGAGGGCCTCCGCAGAGCACTCACAGCTTGCGATCCAAGACCCGTACTCCGCGCGATGGCCACGCGTTGTGTTGGAACCATCCCTCATATGGCAGCGATATCCCCGCTACGTGCGTTACTCCGCGCTCCCCTTCGGTAAGCCTTGGCTAAACCCAGCACTAGGCACCCTGTGCCTTAATCATCCATCAGGATGTCCTCTAGGGGCAACCCACCGATAATCTCTACTTCCACAGTCATCGACCACACCACACATGGACTATCCCAACAAACCGATCAACCAGACCGACATCCCCCATAACCTTACCCTCAAACACAATCAGCCTAACATGCATCTAATAGCCCTAACTGTCATATGTCGTATCATATTTGAATGAGAATAATGAATGACCGGTGAATATCGGTTTACCGTTCCATAACAATTAGCCAGAAGATTTGTTTAAGCCTAAGCCAGTATAAGCAAGTTTTACCCATTAGGTAGGGTTAAAGTGGTTACCAGACTAATCATAGGCTAACGAGAGTAATGACAATCAAGGCAGTCATTAAGGCTAAACAGGTCAAGGGCAGGCATCTATAAATATTACATTATTAACAACTAGGCAGTTTATTTAAGCATGCATTTAAATAATAATCAATAAAGTTGAAGGAAAACTGGGTAATGAACAAGATATTAACGATGTTAATCCGCACTAGGGAAAGTCACAGTCTCTTCCTAATACGGACAAACATCTAAAGAGTAAGTGTTAACCTGTCTTGCTCATGTAGGTGTTCCTCCTCGGCGTCCCCAAACCTTCCCTCGGGATTGCCTACGTCTAATCATACAGTCAAACCAATAATTACCACTAATGCAAGCAGAAATCATGATGCATGCACAACCTAAGTTTTTTCCTTGGCATTAATGCCTAAGATCGATTAGCGAGTCTAACTTTCGTATGATATGCTATGCATGACAGAGTGCATTAATAAATAATATTAACAGTATACAATAGCCCACCATACCCCCAAAATACGATTTCGTACGATAAATCGTAGTTGGGTGATTAGGGTTTTAAAGCGACATATAATGACGGCACGGAATAATACGACACATGTACAACGTAAGGTTTAACGGGGTTGCAAATTAATGAGTGCTCCTTATTAAGTGAGGTAATCCTAAGTTTTATCTCTCATGAACACAATTTTCTCAAGTTAGTTTCTTAATTAATTTAATAGAGAAAATGAGCTATTCATTTGTCGGGTTTAGCAATTAAATAATCCTTTGGATATATTTAAACAATTCGCGCTCGCGCGCGCTCGTGCGGCCGAGGGAAAAACGTCGAAAGCGGAATTCTGCGGGGCGCTTTCGCTCGCAGCTAGCGTCGAGGCCGAGGGCGTGTCCACTTAACCCACCAGGTGGGACTAGGGCCCACGCGTCAGCGACCCGGAGCCCTAGCTTAGACTCAGCGCGCGCAGAGATAACTGGTAGGTGGGACCCGCTGGTCAGTGGCTCATCGGCCCTATCTGTGCACGCATCTTAGGGCATGATCCGACGCTTCCCCGTCGTCATCTACCTTCTGACGTCGACGTAACCGACGACGGCAGAAAAACAACGCGGCGGTGCTACAGCTCCCCTCTGGCCTAGTGCGTCCTAGCCATGTCACCTACAGCGCATGGCGACCCTAGGGATGCACGCTGAGGCTCGTCGGTGAAAATGTGCCGATCTATGAACCTACAGGCTAAACGCAAGGGCGGCAAGCACCAGGGGGTTAACGGCAAGCTTACCACGGGTCGCGCCGAGTTTGATCGAGCTCGGAATTGGCTGGCGGCGAAGCACCTGACGGCGGCCGGAATAGAGGCACCGCGGACACGTCACCACCGGCGAGTTTTCCTGAAATTGACCGAGGGGAAACCTTAGCTATACTCCGAGGATGCTAGGGACGTGACAAATTGCTTGGCGGCTTACGGAATCGAAGGGAATTCTTCGGCGCCCATTCAGGAGAATTTGGGGCGAACGTGGAAAACCGACGCCGGCGGGGTGGTTCATGGATTTATAGGCGCGGGGGTGCGCTTCTGGCCCGAAGGCACGATTGGCAAGGTGGGGAGCAAGTGGTGCGGCGACGAGACTTAGCGCGGCGCGGCAGAGTGGAACGGAGCGGCGCGGCGACGAGACGGGCGCAGCGGGGTGATGATGAAGGGTGCGACGCGACGCCACCCAGAGAAGTGCTGAGCAGAGCAGGGTGACAGCACGGCGGCGCCGAGCGGCGGGCAGGCCCACCGAGCAGAGAGAAAGAGGAAGAAGGAAAGAGAGAGGGATAGAGTTGGCAGTGGGGCCCACATGTCAGCTTGGGTTCAATTTCAAACGGATTTTTGAAATTAAAGCAAAATTTTGAATCTTGCCCAAAAATGGGATGTCACACCATGGCACTGAATTAATGAATATAGATTAATGAAGCTGACAATGCACGCACGCACAACAGAGATGTCTACTTTGTTAGTTGACTTAAATTTGCAAGTTGTTCTTCACTCTCGATCAGACGAAAATTCACGGGGATTAGTATCAACGCCCGCCTCTAACCTACCAGCCCACTGTATCAGTGCAGTTATTGAAAGTTGAAACTTCGCCTCCTCATACATTAACTCAACGATAGGCATCCATGCACATGCATGCGTCGCCTCTCCTATAAATAGGGCATGACTGCTGCCCTGTCTTCTCATCGAAATCTTCCAAGATCGATCAAACAGAGAGTAGCATAGAAATGGCTCTCAAGTCCCTTCTTCCGCTTGGTGTCGTCTTGCCTTTCAATATAGGTTTTTGAATCGGTACACATTGATGTACTAAGAAAGAATCAGCATATGTAGCTAGCAGAGGTTTCAAATGTTCATGATACAATATTAGCTGATGCAATTTTTAAGGTAATAGAAAAAGGAATATCTTAAAAACCCCTTTAGTATCGACCAATAATCTAAATACCTCTTACCCTCTGTCACCCCTCAATTTTTACTTACCTTGAGGGACGACGATCCCATGCATTAGCCCCTGGATCAGTACGCTAGCGCGAAAGACCACATAGCCGATACAGTCATACATCGATAAATAAATCCCTGAATATTACAAACATTTTTACGCCCTTAGGCGAATTTAGTAAGGCGGCCCATACACGCCTTAATATTATAAAACATTATTCAGAGTACAGCGGATAACAAAGTATCTACCCGAAAGAAATCCTATCGATTATGATCCCTCAGCAACTGGAGCAAACCCTACGACTCCTCGGGTCCACCATGGTCATGTTCGTCGTCTTCGAGACATGCGTAAGGGTCATCTTCGACTCCATCGTCTAAAGAAGGTAAGTAGACGAGGTCAGCGTCATCCAAACGTTGGCTAGTTAACACTTCCCTTAATGCGTTTTAGTGTAGAAGGCTTTATTTAAAGAAGAGGGTTATTTTATTTGCATAAAGCCAAGTTTATAAGACTTTTGGAAACAACCTAACTAGCAATTAACCATCACTTGTATTGTTATGAATAAATCAGAGTTTTCCATCATAATCATACATCCCGAACCCCTCTATCAGCCATACCCGACAATCAACACACAAATCGACCAACTCTTAACCATAACCCAACCAGCTTACACAATCACCTCAATCCATACCAGCTTATACACAATCCACGCACAAATTGACCAACCCTCGATCATAACCCGACCAGCTTACACAATCACCACACCAGCTGATATCTTCCAGACTTTCTCCTGGTTGCCCCTAACCAATCCTAGTTCTGCCATCCTTCCAGGATTTGGCGAATCCTGTCGCGGACCACACATGCCATGGCATGATCACCCCGGCCTAGTAGGGTTGCCGGCCCTCCCTAGCCGACAGTCACCCTGGGGATGTGTGGCCTTAATCACTATCTAGTGAGGGCCGATACCTGCCCCTAACGAGACTGGTCCTAGAGGGCCTCCGCAGACTGCTCACAACTGGCGATTCGAGTCCCGTGCTCCGCGCGATGGCCACGCGATGTGTTGGAACCATCCCGGATGGCAGCGATTCCCCATTACGCGTGTCTATCCGCGCTCCTCCTAGGTAAGCCCCGAGCTAAACCCAGCACTAGGCATCTCATGCCTTAATCATCCCTCAGGATGTCCAAATCCAACTAGGGGCAACCCACCATTTCTTTCTCTACTTCCACGGTCATCGACCACACCACACCACACATTTGAACTTTCCCAACCGACCAAGTACCCCTATATCCAAACCAGCAAACACAAGCAGCCCAACATGCGTCTACCAGCCCTAACTGTCATATGTCATGCCATACTAAATGAGAATAATGAATGCCCAGTGAATATCGGTTCACCGTTCCGTGGCGATTAGCCAGAAGATTTGTTAAGCCTAAGCCGGTCTAAGCAAGTTTTACCCATTAGGTAGGGTTAAAGTGGTTACCAGACTAATCATAGGCTAACCAGAGCAATGACAATCACGGCAGTCATTACGGCTAAACATTTCAGGGCAGGCATGTATAAGTATAACATGATTAACAATTAGGCAATCTAATAAGCATGCATTTTTAATATTTAAACAATATAGTTTAGAAAAAACTGGGTACTGAACATGATATTAGCGATGTTAATACGCACTCGGAAAATTCGCTGTCTCTCCCTAATACGGATCTCATCTAAAGGGTAAGTGTTAACTCGCCTTGATCCTGTAGGTGGTCTTCTTCGGCGTTCCCAAACCTCCCTTACTACTAGTGAAAATCATGATGCATGCTCGGTCTAGGTCCTAGCTTCGTCATTAAGCCTAAGATCGATTAACGAACCTACTAATCGTATGAAATGCTATGCATGACAGTGCATTAATAAATATTATTCTTAGTATATAATGCTTTACCAAACCCCAAAATACGATGTCGTGCGATTAGATCGTCAAAGAGTGATTAGGGTTTTGAAGGTGACATACTCACGACGAATATTCGGAAATCAACCTACGTACGAGATAGGGTTTATCTGAGTTGGCATTATAATAAATGTTTCGAAAATAAAGGAGTTAATCCTAAGTTATAATATCCTATTAAATATTTTCTAAAGTCATCTCATTGATAGTTTAATAAAGGAGGTGCTAGATATTTGTTGGTGTTTTAACAACCAAATACCCCTATGATTATAATTTAAGTAGACATGCAAATTTGTAATATTTCAGAATGTTTAATGCATTTATCTAATCAAAATTTTCTAGAGGACATTTGGTGTCAAAATCATTAAGTGAAAATAACCAATAAATATCCTAGAATCAATCTACCTATTTTTATAAAGGGGAAAACTACTATTACAACTAACAGTGCAAATTTTATTCTACGGTTGCTACTTTTTATATTTTTGTAAATTCAGAACTGGTCTCTAGTATTTATCTAAATTTTTCTAGGAATTTAGCATGTGTCTATTGGTTTTAATTAATTACGAAATCCTATTATAAAAATAAGAAAAAGGTTGCCATCGGGCTTAAAACGACTTATTAATCCAAGTTTCCCTCTGAAAAAAATTTTGCGATATTTTTCCTAGGTAGTAAACCCTCTGTAGTACTCTGTAGTATTTTTGTACAAAATTTCATAATTTTTGGCTATCTTTTTCTATTTTAAATAAATCCTACAACACACTCTTGCACATGTCGGCCACAAAAACTACACCCCAGCCCGACCCCACCAGTCAGCCAATCAACCCACAAACACTGTTCATCGTCTTCCCCAGCACGACGAGACACGGACAGTGTTCGCCATCAGCTCTCCGGCGAGCCCGGCTAGCCGGCGACTGGGGATATGGCGGTGTGGGCTAATGGCTAAAATGGAATCCTTACCCCGACCCGCATCTATTGACGCCAACGGCGAGGTGAACCGAGCAGCGATGCGGCGATGCCTCAAACTGGCGGCGGCAAGGCTCGGGGAGGCACGACATCCGCGATTCACGCATGTATAGACAAATATGAAGGGGGCAAAAGCATCTGTAGGGGCGGTGGATGCTCACCGAGGGATCTCCTGAGGCCGGGGAAGTCCAGGGTGGTCGGTCGCCGTGGAGGCAGTCGAAGCACAGCTCCCGGCTCCACGCTTCTCTGGCGATGGCCTAGCCAAATTGGCAGTGGGGATGGGTTGTGAGGTTCACAGAGGAGTTCTAGGCGAAAGGAATCGACGGATGACCGACCAATCGACGAGGTTCGCATCGTGTTTAGTTTTGGGGCAAAAATGGGGAGCCCGGCGGTGGACGAGATTAGAGGTCTCTCGGGCCTTGGAGTGATGCCACGAGGGTGGAACCGTATCCTCTGACATTGCAATGTCAGAGAGCCACAGTAAAATATGTGAGAGGGAAAAATCAGAGGCGCACTGTAGCTACAGTAATATTCACTGTTTTACTGTTCACGCACTGTTTAATACTGTAGCAATTCACTGTAGCAGCATCGAATCCGAACCATCCATCTTGGATCCAACGGCTGGCATCATCATGCGAATGTGCAATTTACTGTAGCTCTCTGACATTGCAAATGCAATGTCAGAGGATACCAATGCCCCCACGAGGGTATAAGGGAGTCACGGTGATGCTCTGAGTGGAAAGGCGCAGTGAAATGGTGATGCGACGGGAGAGGCTAGCGCCGATGCGGCTATGGGGTCATGGCACGACGGGGTAGTGCGGCGCGACAGGGCTAGGGGCATAGGCCTTGACCCATGCTGTCGCGTGATGATGGAGGGCAGCAAGCAAGGACGCGAGCAGTATGGCAACGAGGTGCAGACGGCATGCGGGTGCAGAGGGAGCAGAGCACGGAAGCGACATTGGGGCGGCGTGATGGTACAAGGTGCAGGCGACGCAGGGCGGGTTGGGCGCAGGCGCGGCGGAGCCGGCACGGCGGTGCACGTCTGAGGTTCTGTTCTTTTGAGCTGATCTGAACAGCTCAATGGCTGAACGACTGAAATGACTAAATTTTGAGAGCTTTTCGAGGTAGTTTCGAGATTCGAATACATTTCATTTGACTTGCTTTTTAAAGTGTTAGGACCCACCTTCAAAACAGGGAAAAAAAGGACTCAAAAAACTCAAAACATATGTGTTTTCAAAACGTAGATAAGTCGTTAAGCTGTTAAGCTAAAAAGAACTGGGCATTCAGGGGAGAGAGAGAGAGAGAGAGAAGAGAATGCAGGAGAGATGTTTGACGAAATGCCCAAACAAGAAGCAAGAGAGGTATAATTCCCATTGCATTTGGAATTTTTAACTATAGCTTAAATTTGGCCAAAATTGTTACAACCTTTCGTTACTTTGCTCCTAGCCCCAAATTTGGGTGTTACACCCTCCATAAGTGAGTAAGGTGAACTAATAACCCCTTTGCCCAGTTTCCTTGCCATGTGTTTGCCACATTAGCACCACATGCATTTTACTATCTTGTCTTACCTTTTCCCTTCCTTTCTTTTTCCCCTCTTCTTTTCTTCATCGTACCAAGCCAAACTGGTTCATAGCGGGGGGGGGGGGGGTAAAAAGGTACAAAATTAAAAGGAAAGAAAAAGGGAAAAAGATAGAAAATGCACGTAGTACTAACGTGGCTAACACATGGCAAGCAAATTGAGTAAGAGTGTCATCAGAAAATTATACTCATTTGCAGGACCGATCTTGAAGAAGAAGGGAAGAATTTAATTAAATTTTTTATTCTACAGAGAGGTCCTCATAGGACAACTGATCAAGCACACATTAAATTTGGGTATATTATGGCAGACGCCTGAAATCGAATGTCTGATTAGAAAATGCCCATTCATAATCTTTAAGCAATAAATATGGAACCTTGGGAACATATTGGTGAAACTTAAAAAACATATATGTGAAACAAGGGCGAAACCTAATGAAACTTGGAAAATAATCGCTGATGGGAATGTTACTGATGAAACTTGTCTGTGCTACTGAAACTTGTTAACTATTTATGAAACATGAAAAGTACCAACGAACTTCTACAATGTACTGATGAAACTTGATGAAAGAACTAGCTACCTACCGATGAAACATGATGATCGAAACGTTTTCCTTTAGACCCCCCTAATGCAAATAAGAAATGTTCGCTAGAACAATCATAAAGCTCAACAAGAAAAAAACAAGTTTCATATGTTCATGTTGACACCCAAATTTGGCACAATTTTATGGTTATTTTGGTGCCAAAAAGAGGGTGAAAAATAGCATATTCGGCCAAAAATTGAGCTAAATCGGCATATAATTGGAAGTCATTATTGGTTGGCCGGCTGGTATTTGAAAAAGATTATTATCGGCTTTTATGCATGCATATATACCTAGAAAGATTAGAGTGCTGATCAAAGGAGATGATGAACTGATTAGTGCATCGGTTTATATATTAATGATGGCAAATATTAGAAAGCTAATCAGGCATATATCTATGGAAGGAGCTAAAGCCGATCATATATTTAAAGAAAGAGGACATATTGATCGGTATATGAATTAATCGGCATATATGTATACATGTGGAAAAGGTAAAGCCGATTATTTAATGTTGAGCTGATCGGTTTATGTATGCGGTATGCATGCATGGAAAGATTAGTGGCCGATTGACTATATGCATATACGTGAAGCTAGCATGCCATTGGCTAGTTTTGTTTACCACGTGGAGATCAAGGGAGTACAGAATTATCACGTGGAGATTAAACCGAACAGGGGAGTCCAAAGTAATTACGATGAAGCCATATATGGTAAAGAACAGCTCATTCACGTAAAGACCAAAGATTCTATTTCACCTCTAGAGATTAAACCATCACGTGAGGCTATACGTGATTAGCCATGAAGAGAATGTGGAGGCATTACGTGGAAGCCAAGCAGGCCTAGAAGATTCACGTCGGATTATTATATATTTAGTAATATTATTGAGTCAGTTTGTATCTGTGCCTTGCACGTCAAGTCTAGTCGGTTTAGTTATTTTAGCTAACTAAGAGATAAGAGTCCATGTCAAGTTACCGGATTAGCTGGTGCGTCTTTAGTATAAATAAGGGCTGCCGTGCAGCGTGTAAAGGATCTCTCTTTCAACATAATAATGCATCTACTATTTCGTCTACCTTTTACCCTTGTGCTATGAATCCGATCGATCCTCTCGTATCGGTTTTCAAAGTACATGTCGGCGTCTACTGTCTCGACTAAGATCGATCTTCTCGCCGTCAACTCCCTCGGTAGGGACTGCCTCGGTTCAGTCCGATCTCCTCGCCGTCGGCATCGAAATACTATCTCTTGGTGGCATTGCTGCGCATCGCCGTCTGCCAGGAGGAGTTAGGTTTCGCCCGGAATACTATCTCTCGGCGGCATCGCTGCGCATCGCCGTCCGCCAGAGGTGTTAGGTTCCACCCCGTTCTATCGGCTTGACGTCTCATCGTTAAGCCGATCATCGGATTATCGCCCAAGCTATCGGTAAAGCGCTCATCGCTTCGCCGGCGGCTTGTCTGCTCTATCGGCTCGACGTCTCATCGTTAAGCTGATAATCGGTTTATTTCCCAAGCTATCGGTAAGTCTTCATTGCTTCGCCGGTATCTTGCCTATCGGTAACCTTGCCGATTGCAAAAGGTCAAATCGGCTGGCACGTCCTCGGAAAGCCCGATCCCCTGAGTTCGGCTGTAGTTGGTGCCGGGAAACCACTTTTCCGCGTCAACAGTTCATTGTTCAGATTTTACGTAGAAAATGGGGGGATGGACCTCCCGATATAAATAAGAAAGTTCCACAAGGACAAACGCAAAGTTCATTAAGGAAAATTCATGTTTCACACATATATTTGTAAGGTTCCATGAAAAAATGGGGGTTCACCTCCTCCTAGCCCCCAAACACATGAAAGTTGATGAAGGTGGAGGTGTTGTAGATTCATCAATAGCTAGATTGGTGAGGGCCTTTGATCTTGAATCATCATCATCGGAGGAATAGGATGAAGATTCTTCATTTGAGCTTTGTTCGGTTGATTCCCACTCTCCAATGTTGACTTGTTGCTTTCCAGGCTTCTTGCAACTTAACTTCTGACTGTACTTCTTCTTTTCTTTGTGATGGGTCTTGTCATGATCATCTTCATCATCCCCATATTTGCTCTTGTTTTTGTGCTTCTTTTTTTGTCGCATTGAACAGCTATGTGACCTCTCTAATTGCCCTCATAGCATACCACATTTGCAAAAGGATTCTTCTTTGAGGAAGAAGGGGAATAGGACTTCATCTTGTGGTCATTATTGAAAATTTTCATGAGTTTTCCTACTCTTCTCTTGAGAAATGCCCACTCCTTTGGGCTTTGGCCTTGTCGGTATCATCCTCAATTTGGTCACGTTGCTTTGCACAATTGTTCTTGATCTTGGAGTTGAAGGGTCTTGATCCAGATCTTGCTAATGAGGAGGTTGATAAAAAGAAGGATCTGCCATAGCTTGATCATGCCCATACTGATCTTCATTCAAAGTCCAAATATGGAAATCATGTTCCAAGTTTTGATCTTACTCTTGAATATCAAGGGTCTAACCCTCTCCTCATACTTCTGTGGTGACTATGAAGGTCCCTTATTTCTTGATAGTCCTAGAAATCCCTCATGTCATAGATGTTTGCTGCAGTGAAATCCTAGAGCAATTCAGACTATCATGTACCTTTTCTTTTATGCTTATTCCTTCTTCTTCTAGCTAAGTATATATGTTGTCTAGCCTAGTATGACTAGATCAAGTTAATTTTGCCACTTCTTCCAGTTTTCTTGCGCTAGCTTCATGGGAAGCTCTCAGGTGATAAAGTCTAATCATGATTTCATCCTGAGAGTATTGCAAAGAAATTTGTTGACTCTTAACCAACTTCATATCATCATCATATTTCTTCTTTAAAACACTAAAGTTGTTCAAATTATGCATTTTATCCCCCCCTAAACTTTCAAAGCATGAGGTGAATTATTGCCATACAAGGAATTGATAGTCAGATGGTATTTTCTGTTCTTAAAAACCATTATGAAACTTGTGTTCTAGGATACTAACAAGGTCATGGAGATCCTCCTTTCAAACCAGATACTCCGGCTTCATTATCATGTGCTCTTAGATCAAAAGGAGCATGCCGACCTTCAACAAACCTTTATGGACAAAATTTTGTGTGGTACCAACTAAGAAATGAGATGCATTATCAGATAAAACTTCAATTCTTGCATCATCATTGAACTCTAGCTGCCTTGGAGAAATTGGACTACAAGAAAGAATTTTTGTATGCTCACTCACATGACTCTAAAAGTATGGCAAATTGGGAGGACATGGAGCATCATATCCAAATATGTTAGGCTTCATTATATTTTTGGTTTGCAGTTTGTTATACCGAAGCTATTGATGTGCTCAATATTATAGCTTGATTCAGGGGTTTTCTTTTCCCCAAATAGAACAAGAAATCGTAAATATAAGTGCTTCAAGATGATTTTTTTGGAGGGGATGAGTTACACATTTAGTTTTTTTACTTCTCAATTTGTAAAATTTATTTCAACGAACACACTCTAGATATTTGTAGAAGCCAATCAGTTTATTAGTGTCGTGCATGGCTGGACCAAAAGCTCGAGCTTGACGAGGTATTTCAGATCATATCAAGATAAGGGCATTACCAACATGAACATAAACAAGACACATCTCATTCTATCAACTACAAATTCATCGATGTGCAAATGGATAACAACTACATATTCCCGTGCCAACATAATGAACGACATTGTTGACATGCTCATCGACATTGTTGATGTGCAAATGAAGAACAAGTTGGCACGAGCCTTTTCGTCGAGCTATTTAAGCCATCAACAACAAATATTTTACATGATACTAGTACAATGCCCGTGCTTTGCCACAGAACTATAAAAGAGAGAAAGAAAGACAAAATTCGGAGCAGTTTCACATATTAGACCAGTAAACACATCCATTTCTCTATAAAAATTGAGGGCCATTTAATACAACATTTCAAGGATCATGTCTCCACAATTATATAAATCTATTTGAGCATGTTAGATCTGTAAACAAGAAAAAATATTAAATCATTTGAAGGGTAAGTCGATAACTAAATGCAAAACATATTAAGCTGGCATTACTAAAAAAACCTTTCATTTTACATATTTTAAGCTAGATCCATAGAATTGGTGTGTGGTGCGTTGGATGCCATCGGAGGGTCCAGATTGCAAGTTGACAGTAACACCGCCACGACCATTAGACGATTTAAAGTAGTAGAGAGGACATGTATATTTCGACAAGCTACAAAATCGCATAATGAACAGCGCAAAACATAATGAATGAGAGAATAAGAAGTTATCCCTATCTATTGCGAACAATATGAATTTCTTTTTCGATCCCAAAACACTTAGCCCGTTGTTATTAAAACCCGACTATCCTAGTAGCTTATCTCTTATTTTTCTTCCACTAATAAAATGGCGAGTAGCTTCTGACCTGCAACAAGTATATGTAAAGTGGAATCGGTTAAAAGTTAGCTGATTTACATACTACTGCTATATGACCCAAAGATCTTGAGTGAATTTGGACTCTCAATAAAAAAAGAGCAATGAAACATCAAACTTAGGGAAGGTAGAAAGAGCCTTATAGCATCGTAACAAGACTAAGACCATAAAAACTGATTTTTTTTTCCCCACTATACCAGACATGCAAATCATTTCACTGAAGAATTACATAAAGATCATCAAGAGATCAATTCAACTTTTAAATCCATGCCATGCTACTCAGCTCATCCTCAATTCCGCAATTTGATATGACACAGATGAGCTCCAGACTCCCGTCATGATAAGCGATGACACAATAAAGCATATAACGACATAGACCCATATTTACATAGCCAGAGTACTCAGCTTGAACTAATTCAATTCACTAATGCAGCAACATTAAATTGAAATTCATTCATTAGTGCAGTAACACAAAGAGGTAGCAAAGTGAAAATTACAAACTTTAAAGAAGTGTTCAAGATCATCTGATTTGCTACCATTCACTAATCACTACTCTAGTACCAACCGCAGCGATTCAATATTAATAGTACTGGTAATTTCTCTTTCCTTTTAAATTGTCTGCCCAACCCACAGTGCTTAATCCAAAGAGGGAAACACAATTTTTTTGCGTAATCTCAGCTACTTTTCCCTTCTCCTTGCCTGACTTCTATTCTTTCACACATTCTCCTTGTTGATTTATGCACCTTTCTCTAAAACAATCATCAAGAAAAATTTTAACAAATAAAAGGCTACCAAATATGCTAGCACCAGTAAATTAACAACACAATTTATATATATTGGCACTGGTAAATTAATGGCACAACTTCAGATATCATGAGTGATTCTCCTTAAAGGAAAAAAAATTGAAGAAATGCTAGCTAACGCCTAACGCAAACTCAATTGTCATGGAGATGAGTACGGGTAGATTTGCTTTACCGGTAGCTTATATTCGTCTGGAATCAGTTTAGGTTCTCACTCATATACTGTTAGAGCCAGGCATTGAACCTAGATCAACTTCTTTTAGTACTGAGGAAGATTGATTAGGAATAGTCGCAGACGTGGTGTCTGAGACTAGCACTAACTCGGTTTACACCCGGGCCCATGTATATATGGTAGGTGGTAGGTGGTGATAGCCCTATCCATCCGTAGATACTAAGTATCTCGTGCGTAACCCACAGCGTCCGGCTTTGGACCAGTAAAGCCAAATCGGAACGATCATAACCATTCGGGATTTCAATTCAGGATAGCGAGTGGTAGTGAGTGTCCGAGCTCCGGCGACGAATATTAAGTGGACCACTAGTTGATTATCCTAAGCTCGCTCAGTAAACTGAATCACACGACTTTGTGAACTTATTAAACTTGTCTCGTTGTCCTCCCAACTATCTATCTAGCTAGTGTAGCTTTCTCTTTATTTGTTTGAATATTTATCGTGTGTGTGTGTCCCGGTCTTTTCATATATCCTAACTCCATTACCTAGACTGGCTGGTATTTTAAATAATTAAGATATAGAGGATTATCTCTTTAAACCCTCGTTCCCTGTGGATTTGATAACTCTAGGAATACTCCTAGTGAAAACTACAAGCGATATCCGTCCGTTTGCGGATTAATTTCTTTGAACGGAAGAATCGCCAACACAAAGCACCTCCTGGATGACGCCATTCATCCAGTTCTTGGAGCAGGGGACATTGCCCGAGGATGCTGCTGAGCGTTCCCAGCTAAAAAGGCGAGCCCGAGCTTACCGTCTGCATGGGGGTTTGCTGTATCGAAGGGGTGCTAATGAAGTGCTTTGTAAGTGCGTTACCTAAGAAGAAGGTAAGTACCTTCTAGCCGACATTCACGAGGGCATCTGCGGCGCGCACGCCTCACGCAGAACCCTCGTCGGCAAAGCATTCCGCATGGGCTACTATTGGCCTACTGCGATGAGCGATGCAGAAGCCTTAATTAAGCGCTGCGAAGCCTGCCAGTATCATGCGTGGATGCTGCATCAGCCCGCATACGAGCTGCAAACCATTCCGCTAGCGTGGCCGTTCGTGGTTTGGGGCATGGACCTCCTAGGACCGTTTCCCAAAGGGCTCGGTGGCAAAACATACTTGTTCGTAGCCATCGACACCTTCACCAAGTGGATAGAGGCCGAGCCGGTCTCCAACATCACTGCAATCGCCGCGGTACGTTTCTTCCGAAGCATCGTTGCAAGAGTTGGTGTGCCCAGCAGAATCATCGCTGATAATGGTACCCAATTCATGAGCCAGGAGTTCAATGATTACTGTGAAGAAATCGAAATGAAGCTCGCCCTTGCCTTTGTGGCCCACCCACAGAGCAACGGAGCAGCTGAACGAGCTAACGGACAACTAGTCCAAGGCATCAAGAAACGAGTTTACGACGCCCTCAAGGCTAAACACCAAGGTTGGGTCGACGAGCTACCGTCAGTCCTCTGGGCAGTCCGGACAACGGCCAGCCGAGCTATAGGAGAAACTCTCTTCCGACTCGTCTATGACTCGGAAGCCGTCCTCCCAACAGAAATGAGACTAGGATCCGATCGCGTTGACTTCGCCAACTTCATGGTCAATGACGAGGAGCAGCAGCTCGACCTCGATCTACTTGAGGCGCGCCGCGAGCAATCCCTACTCCGGGCTGCTGCCTACCAGCAGACCCTGCGCCATTACGCAGCACGAAACGTACATACAAGGACCCTGCAAGTAGGAGACCTGGTTCTACGATGAATTCAGAACCTAGCGGGCTCCAACAAGCATAGCCCCAAGTGGGAGCGACCGTACAAAGTAGTCAGCGCAGCGCGCACGGGGTCAGTACGCCTCGCCGACAAGGACGGGAACGAGCTCCCTAGCTCATGGAACATCTCCCTTCTACGACACTTCTACGCTTAAACAGGTCGTAAGTTTCCTTCGTTTAAGTTCATTTCAGTCCAAAAAAAAAACCTTCCCCTAATCACGAGTCACGCTGGGTTCAGTTACGATCATCTCAAGCGAGCCCGTAGCCAAAATCCAACGGCTAAGGATAAAGCACTCCGAAGCGCTTCCACGACGGGATAAGCCGACATCTCACACCCTAGTGGGTCTCCACACAGTGTTGAATTCCCGTGGCCCAAAGGTACAGTAACCACACGCCAGGTTTGTTTGAATGGCTAACTTGGGCCTCGCAACGCTCGGGGGCTGAGGGATTTTGCGCCCCGTTTCTTCCTAAATCTTTCACTTCGTCATAGCCCGCATCGCCGCGCGGCCCAACGAAGCTCAGGGGCTAGGGTTTTTCATGAATTTTTCCTAAAACCTTAACTTCGCCAAGCCCGCACCGTGCGCGGCCCAAATGAAGCTCGGGGGTTGGAGTTCGCGTAAATTTTTTCTAAGTCACTCTAGTCTTTAGACCACGCCCAACTCCAAGATCGCACTTGGACTTGGCCACGGCCCAGGGGCTGGATGATTAGGCGCATTAAAAACAAACTTTCAAAGCAACCAGTTTGCTCAAATTTCCTAAGTTAGCCTCAGAGCTTCGTTACTGTTCATCTAGTTCCTCTGTTTTTGCATTTCAGATTCGCACAGAAAAAGGGAACAAACGGACTTGCCAAGGAGATTCATTAAAGAAAGCTGCATTTCACATAGAAGATCTTACAAGGACAGGATTTTACAACCAAAAGAAGGCCTCGCCATGCTGGACTACCGCAAAAGCAGCGCCGCACTACTACGGCTACAGGGGCGCCCAAGTCCTACGACTACCTCGCTGTGCCTACCAACGGCGCTGGCGACGAGCCGGCGGAGCTGCAGACTCCGCCGACGACGACGACGGCGTCAGCAGGTCCGGCGCGGGCTCGGTGCCGCCTCCGCCGGTGGCGAATGTGTCACCCACAAGCACCCACGGCTCCTCCTCCGCCGCGGCCGCAAGCGGAGCCTCCTCCTCCGCCACAGCCACCGGCGGAGCCGCCTCCTCCACCGCGGCCACCGCCGGAGCCGCGTCCCCCTTCGCCGCGAGTGCCGCGGCGTACGTGGCGTCGGCGGAGATCTGTGCCGCCACCGCGTTTTCCTCCTCTGCCGCGAGGGCAGCCGCCAGCGCCTGGGCCGCCTGTACGTCGGCCTAAACCTGGGCGTACGCCGCCAGCTCGGCCACCTATGCCGCGCCGGGCCCTCCACCGCGGGCTGGATCGGTGGCGACAGGGGAGGCAGCGGCGGTCGATCCTCCATCGCCGCTACCAGCCAAGCATCTAGGTAACCAGAGCTGGCGTCGGAAGACATACTTTTGGCCCCCTCTCAGTTTTCCTCTGCTTTTTGCCTCTGTTTCTCTCCCTTTGGCTGCGAGCTTCGCTCTTTGGTCTGAGATTGGAGAAGACTGAGATGAAAGCAACACGGCACACTGCGCCTCGCTTTATATAGGCCAGCGGCCGTGCAACGTCCTATAGTGCAGCGGGATACCCGAATCGTCGTTGCGCGCGAAGAGACGAGCAATTAAAACCCACTGCCAGAGCTGAAGAGACGCGCGTGCACGCGCCGTCTCACGAAATACCAATCGCGCCGATCGCTGTGCGACACGTGCCCCAGTCCCACTGTCAGTGGCGAGGAGGAAATCATTGCGCGTCGAAGCCTACTACATGGGCCTGGCCCACCAGTACGAACGAGGCCCAGCGGCGTCTCTGCGGCCTGATGCGTGGCTTAGGCCGGGTGCACGAATTGTCGCAAGTGGTTGCGCCTTCGTATCTGTGCCTGGCAAACGTGCCCCTTCCGTTAGCGGAGCACTGTGCCGCGCTGCCGAGCCCACAGTGCGCCCGATTTGACGCATTAAATGTGACATCCTAATAAATATTAGAATGTCCCAAGTTAAGAACGGGAGTAATAATATTTCAATTGTGTGACATCCTAATAATTTATTAGAATGTCCCAAGTTTTATCAAAAAGAGAAAATCAATTTAAAATTTATTATGATTCCTATATGAAAAGGCCTAAATTTTCAAAACAATTATTTGCATATAAGAATTTATCTTACTAATTATTTTCATTTCAATTTACAAAATTACAAATTTAAATGCACCTCACTCTTCGCTTTTATTCGTTCCTCGGTCGGAACCCTGACTTTGTCTCTCAATTGAAACCAAGCTCGACCAAAACCCTGATCTCCTGATCGAGCCAACCTTTGTCTCTCTCTCTCTCGGTCGAGTCGACCAAGTCCCTAAACCCTGATCAACATTCCTTGTAAACTTGGTCGACCAAACCTAAATCCTCTCAGTCGAGCCAAAACCCTGGTCGAGTCTCCTTTGAAAACTTCCACTCTCAGTTGAAACCATAGCTCGACTCTCGGCTGAAACCCTAAAATCCACTGGTTAAGCTGGTCGTCCATTCCCTCGGCCAAAACCCTAACTCCGGTCGACCTCTGTCATAACCCTTGCCGGTCAAATGTCCGCTCCTCTCGACCGACAAATCCCGAAACCCTAATCTTCCTCAGCCACACCGAAACGTCCGTCCCCTCGGCCGACGAACCTCGAAACCCTAACTCTCCTTTCTCCTGGTCAAATCCTATACCTAACCCGGACACCTACTCAGTCGACTCTCCTCTCTCTCGTCCAGAACCCTGACTCCACTCCAGTCTGTTGTAACCCTAAACTAACCATGTCATTAGCGCCGTCCTATCTCTCAGACCGATCCACCTTTCTCTCTCCTAATCCGTCCCTACTCCGGACTCCTCCTAACCCTACCCGACGTTAATCCTAGTATACATGACCGGTGGTAAGCTCAAGATGAGTCATGCCTATGATGAATCATAATCCGGTTCGGCCCTATCTAGAACCCTTCAATTCATTTGGACAAGTGCACCAATCGGACTCCATCCCAGTCACCGACCTAGCTTCCTGTATAAATACCCAAAAAAACCCTAGCCACCGTCGCCGAGCGCCTTACCATGGTGCCACGTCGTCGCCGCTGTCGTGCCTCGTTCCCCTTCCATGCCACCATCCGGCCAACCCCTCATGTCACCGAATCCCCATCGCCGGAGACCATCGACGCCCCTGGCCGCATCCTTGTCGAGCCAGCGTCCCTCCCACTTCCTGGCTAACCACGCCGGCTCAGGCGAGTCTATGCCCAGTTCAACTTGTGCCCGAATCAAGCCCAATTGAACTCAAGCCCAAAGCCCATATCCCCGCACTATAAATACGCCAAATGAGTTCACCCTAAACCTAATCCCTAGCCGATCTCACCTCCACGCCGCCCCCATCCTCAGCTCATGCCGCCCCTGTGTCCCTCGTCGCCACCGGCCAAGGCGCCCAACCCGTCGTCACCGTCTTGGTGCCGCCTCTGCCCTGGTCCTGCCGCTGCCCTGTCCCAAGGATCCGTGCCGCCAGCAGCCGCCCTTGCCGGAGCGCCGCCGAGGGCTTTACCCTGCGCACATGCCGTCGCCGGAGCCGCCCCTGGCCGTGCCCTCGCCGGAGCACCCCACGGCCGCCGCGCTGGCCTGTGCCGCCTAGCTGCCGCCGTCGTCCCTGCCCGTGCAGCCGCACCGCCGCCTAGCCGTCGCGTCCCTACCCCACTGGAGCAGTGCCGCCGCCTTGCAGCCGCGTCGGAGCGCTGCCTCGCCGCAGAGCCCATAATTATCGACCATAGTATGTCATCTTTAATTAAACTATCGTAATAAGTAGTTGTGTAACAATTACTTTTGCATAATATGTAATTTATCTTAGTTATTGTGACTGTGTGATGATGTTGAACAAACTGTCGCTCATAAGTTGCTAGCATTGATCTCTGGGACTAACAATGGATTGTGAGTGGATCCCGGTGAAGCCGAGGTTGTGACAGAAGTCAAAGGAATACCTCTGTGGGGAGGCGAAGCTCCTCAGAGGAGGACGCGGCCACAATAGGATGGCTGTACTGGGCCAAATGGTGCCTCTGTTCCATGACCTGAGATGGCATCCTGCAGGCGCACAACCATAGAACTTGTTAGACAAAAGACCTGTCGACACTTCTGGTACCCCAATTCAATCGGATCAAAATAAAATTGGTGATTCTGCTGAAAGCATGCATCTTTGAGTCAAGCAAAAATGACCAATTGGGGCAATCCCGTGAGAAGGAATTCAGACTACAGAGCAATCGAGCCAAGAGGAAGCAGAAAATTGTAAAGCAAACTCCCAAGGTCAAAACTTTCAAATCAGAACAGCTAGATTTGACAAATCGGAGGTGGGAGGGGGGATCCACAAATTCCGAACGAAATGTTTAGTTTCCCAATAAAACAGCGCAGTAAAGATGTGGAATTTAATTAATGTGCCTGGGGCTCCACGAGCATCCATAGCAAGCAAGCATCTTGCGATCAAAGCAACAACCAAAAAACCCTGCACACCACACCCCCAAATTCCCCCATAAATCAATGCTCAGATCACACCGAACACCCAAATTCCTGGAATTCAACCGTTCCACGTGCAGAACCAAACACAAGAGCTGAAATGTGCTATATCAAGATTTCGAACCTGAAAACAGTTTGCAAGCAAAGGGGGCTATAATCCAGGAAGTTGACAGAAACCCAAAACACAAAAAACATGCACACAGGTGCTTATCACACACAACAAATGAAATGGTTGGTCAAGTGCCTAAGTGTCAAGGAAAAGGTCAGCTAGTTCACTTCGTCGGATATGCTCATGTTTCATGGCAACATCTGTGAAAATGAGAGAGCTGTTTTGTGAGTAAAAAAAGGGAAAACAAATGTTGAAACAAGAGGGGAAAATGCATAGTCCCAGACTCCCAATGTAATGCATTATGCATTTTGACCATACCTTGATTTGTGCATTTTTATATAGTTCTCAATATGTAGAAAACATGAAGCAGAATAGCAACTGACATAAAAAAAAGTTCAGCGGGGAAGGAACACCTATTATGTAGCTGAAGCGTGGAAGGATCACCTATTTATGTAGCCGAGCTTCTTAGTAAGCAGTTACTTAGACTTTGGTATGCAGGCATCAATTGCGGTTCTCCAGGCATCACCATTGTGTAAAGCTTCCTCTTTTTCAACAATAATTTCTACTGCCGGTTCACCCTTTGATGCCCTCCGCGTGTTCTTCACCCAAGACGTTGCGTCCGATCCAATCCAAATAATTTTAGCCTCTTTAATTCGATGGTCACCTGCAGCAAACAAACAACAAATAGTTGAGTTGAAAGTCCTTTCCCCCCTTATTTTGAGAATAAAGCCTAAAATATTAATGTAATTTTGATGAGTTGACAAGAGTGCGGATATTAATTTCATAAGCATAATTTTGCACCACCAAAACCAGTTGAATCACATTATTGTAATGGGGCATGTCTCAATCACAGCTATAGTAGAGCACAACAAATAATGATTTTTAAAAAACAAAAGAAGTGAGAAGACATGAAACACTATAAATATATAAATAATGAAGTTGTTTGTATTCTCAAAAATTGCCATGCATCTCTAACATATAGGGATGCATGTAGTGCATCTGACTATCTGAGCAACACTCAAAAGGAATATGTTTTAGAAGCCGTTGCTCACAAAAAAAAAATTTGCAATTTTGATTCTTCAGAAGGGTCAGCATTCAAGTGTCTAGTACCTCTAACAGGGAAAATAATATTACAAAGAGGAGCTCAGGACACAAAACCAATGGCCATGCTCTACAAATGAAGTCATAACCATTAGGATTCAAAAAAAAAAAACATGGCCCATTGGAAACAATAGCTTCAAATAAGAACAAATTTAAATGCCTTGATGGATATTAAACTGTACTAAAGAAACTTCACAACTTATATCTGTGCCAGTATTCAGAAAACATAAAATGCATTGCATTAATCATCTTTCCTTCCATTATAAAAAATGACATCTATTTTGAAGATATCCGGTGAATGGAATTTAAGTTAAGAAACCTAGTTTATACAGCTGAAGTACCTTTAATGATTGTTTTCAAAAGCACTCCGCAGACGGAATCAGCTAGCACATTCACTACTCTCTCAACATATTCAGATAATATGGTACTGTCATTAGAGAAATAAAACTGTAAGCATGGAACCTTAGGTTGCTTCCCATCAATCGGCTTCTGTGTGACTGAACAATCGCTGCCAAAGTGCTAGGTAAGGACGAAAAATTGAAACCATTTAGATTAAATTCAATGAATATAGATAATGCAAAAAATAGTAGCCACCAAGGCAAGGCAGGTGGCTCGGCTCATTTTGGGTTCCTCCCACACCCACCGCAACGTGCGAGCATGTGAGCGAGGTAGAGGGTGCAAGCACAAAAAGAAACCAAATTAAACATTGAATTAATCTGAAAGCTCACAAAGAAGAGATGCTACATAAGGTCCCTAAACAGAGGTGATTCTAGCCCCTTTGTTCAATTAAAGAACAAGGTCCCCAAGAAATCACCACTGTTAGCCCCTTGAACAAATACAGATCCAAAGTAATCACCAAATCGTCTCAAACACACACATGGCAGCACACTCAAGGGTGGCCTCCACTAATGATTTGAGAGAGAGAGAGGCGAAGCCATGGACAGCACAAGACTCGTCACAGTGCAACCAGAATTGCTGTAGCATCGCAGCCAGAGAGAGAAAGAGATGCAGGACCGCGGGAGCGCAGCGCCAGCGTGCACGGACGGGGCCGGCGGGGGACGGGCGGCGCCGGCGGGGACGGATGGCGCCGGCGGGGGAGGCGGGTGGCGCCAGGACGCAGCGACGCCGGCTGGAGATGGCCGACGTAGATGGGGGAGGAGGCTCCGGCGGGGCACGGGCGGCGCCATTGGGGGAGCGCGGCGCCGGCGGGGGACGGGTGGCGCCGGTGGGGGAGGACGGCGCCCACGGGAGGCGGGCGGTAGTGGAGGGGAGGGGGAGGGAGTGGTGGTGCGGTTATTGACAAGGGCGACGGGTGTCGTATAACTTCGTATAATGTATGCTATACGAAGTTATTACGGAGAAGACATGAAACACTATAAATATATAAATAATGAAGTTGTTTGTATTCTCAAAAATTGCCATGCATCTCTAACATATAGGGATGCATGTAGTGCATCTGACTATCTGAGCAACACTCAAAAGGAATATGTTTTAGAAGCCGTTGCTCACAAAAAAAAAATTTGCAATTTTGATTCTTCAGAAGGGTCAGCATTCAAGTGTCTAGTACCTCTAACAGGGAAAATAATATTACAAAGAGGAGCTCAGGACACAAAACCAATGGCCATGCTCTACAAATGAAGTCATAACCATTAGGATTCAAAAAAAAAAAACATGGCCCATTGGAAACAATAGCTTCAAATAAGAACAAATTTAAATGCCTTGATGGATATTAAACTGTACTAAAGAAACTTCACAACTTATATCTGTGCCAGTATTCAGAAAACATAAAATGCATTGCATTAATCATCTTTCCTTCCATTATAAAAAATGACATCTATTTTGAAGATATCCGGTGAATGGAATTTAAGTTAAGAAACCTAGTTTATACAGCTGAAGTACCTTTAATGATTGTTTTCAAAAGCACTCCGCAGACGGAATCAGCTAGCACATTCACTACTCTCTCAACATATTCAGATAATATGGTACTGTCATTAGAGAAATAAAACTGTAAGCATGGAACCTTAGGTTGCTTCCCATCAATCGGCTTCTGTGTGACTGAACAATCGCTGCCAAAGTGCTAGGTAAGGACGAAAAATTGAAACCATTTAGATTAAATTCAATGAATATAGATAATGCAAAAAATAGTAGCCACCAAGGCAAGGCAGGTGGCTCGGCTCATTTTGGGTTCCTCCCACACCCACCGCAACGTGCGAGCATGTGAGCGAGGTAGAGGGTGCAAGCACAAAAAGAAACCAAATTAAACATTGAATTAATCTGAAAGCTCACAAAGAAGAGATGCTACATAAGGTCCCTAAACAGAGGTGATTCTAGCCCCTTTGTTCAATTAAAGAACAAGGTCCCCAAGAAATCACCACTGTTAGCCCCTTGAACAAATACAGATCCAAAGTAATCACCAAATCGTCTCAAACACACACATGGCAGCACACTCAAGGGTGGCCTCCACTAATGATTTGAGAGAGAGAGAGGCGAAGCCATGGACAGCACAAGACTCGTCACAGTGCAACCAGAATTGCTGTAGCATCGCAGCCAGAGAGAGAAAGAGATGCAGGACCGCGGGAGCGCAACACTTTCCGATAGGCCGTCGCCCAATTCGGAATATCGCCGGTGGCCCCTAGCTCAAACGAAATCCTTCTCAAATCCTTACTCCTCTCAAATCCTTTGTTCAAAACCCTTTTTTTTTTCAAAAATGGTTTTTAACTGAAGAATCTACCATATAATCAGTCCCTTCGCACGCTCATAACCGCGAGCACGGCTATCATGACAGTTTTAACTCTGCAGAGTGGGTACGCCTTACCCTCGAGAGGCTACGCACCCAGACGATGTTTCGCCACAAGACCGTCAACCACGGGGGCCAACGATCGGGCCCGTCCCATACCGGGGCTCGAGGTCGTACTGTAATGGCTCAGTTCATAGGATCATAGGATGAGCAGTCCTTAGACTAGGAGAGATTTGATATTTTAGCCCAATTCAAAACGGTGCCACACTGCACCAACCGACAAAATATCTCCCTAGTCGGAAAGTTTTTGGGGTGAGAGAAAAATCATTTCCTACTAAGCATCACCCTTGATGCGCTATCTTTAAATCATCCGCTCCCAAACATTTCTCAACAACATCTCATTTCACACAAATGATTGAATCATTCCGCATAAATGATTTTTAAGCATTTATCCTACCACAACGAGAACATAAATATGAGCAATTTATAGTTTAGCCTTAGGTTTAATCCTACCATATTTCTTACCTTTTCTACTTGGCATGATATCTAATTCTAGTAAATACGGTATTTATCATTTTAAACTAGCATGCATATTTTCAAGTCTAGTAAATATTTTCTAAATAACCGAAAATGGCTTCACGATATGATCAAAGGGGGACTTGCCTTGATCGGTTCCGGGGAAAGCGAAGGGGACGTCGACGATCGGGTCTTCGGAACCATGAACTTCTAAACGCGCACACGCATATGCAAGGCAATACAACACACATAAGAAATATTTCATGATTTGCGGTTTTTGGAAATAATGCAGAAATCTTGATTTTCATGCATTTTTTTTAAGGGAAACGTTAAGAAAACTACCCTCAGGTTCACATGAAATGATGCCACTTCTAACTTAGCTATTTAACTCAAAATAAATGCTAAATGAATGACATGCTTTCAAATGAGTTTTTCTTAGCTCCAGCAGTTTAGAAAATATTTTATCTTTATTTAAAATAAACGGTATGACCACTTCTACAATTTTTACATGCACATGAAATAATGCACCTCAAGATGGTTATTTAATCAATTAATTTAATTCTTCATGCATGCATAAATATATTTTAAAAGTCCAGAATATAATAAAGTATATTTCTGAATTTTAGAAATTTATTTGACATTTTTCTACTGAGAAATGGATTTTATATAATCTTTAGAGTGATTAAAGGAAATTAAAAAGAATTTAAACGGGTTCTATGCACTGGACCGGCTTAATGGGCCAAAGGCGACCCATCCGGCTCGCTGAACACCACGCGCCTCCGGCTGCCCGCTCGCGAGCTCGCTGGGTCCGACAGGTGGGCTCCACCGGTCGGTGACCCAGGGCAGAACCGCGGCGGCTCCGGCGACGGCGACGGCGCGACGGCGGGTTAACCGGCGAGGCGAGCGGCTCGGGAGGAGGGTGGCGACGAGAGGAACCGATTGGTAGGGTCTCCAGCAAGGATTACCGAGAGAGGGTTGCTGGGCGGCGCGATTGGCGGCGGGAAGGAGTCGGTGTCGCCGGCGAGAGGGTTCCGGCGGCGGGGAGGTGCAATTGGGTGAGATGAAACGGAGAGGAGGGCTCTGCTATGCTAGAGGGGAACTCGTGGGGTTTCGGGAAGGTTGGAACCGGCGTGGCCGTGTCGTCTTCGACAACTCCGGCGAGAGGGGAGCCGCGGCGGGGAATTTATAGGCGGCGCGGCACGGCTCATTAATGGAGGTGGTTGGCGGTTGAAGAAGAACCGCGAAGAGGGGACGCGAAGGTCGTGCGCGCAGAGCGGCGGCGACCTTAGCGTCACGCCGCGGTCAAGTCCGGCGACGCGCCTCGGGATCGGCCGGCGACAAGACGGGAGAGCAGAGAGGGTAGAGGGTACGGGGAGGACGATCTAGACGAGATCGCGTGGAAAAATGAGCCAGCGCGACCTCGGGACGGGGGCAGTATGAGACAGAGGTTGAGACGGCGGGGCAACAGGCGGGAGTTTAAATCTTTCCGACCAGGGAGATTTTGTATGAGTTGGTGCAGGCGCAAGGGAGGAGGCAGTGGCGAGCTGGGCCTGGCGCGGCGGCTTGCGGCCCAAAGGGAGGAGGCACTGGCGAGCTGGGCCTGGCGCGGCGGCTTGCGGCCCAACAGAGGAGGCAAGAGGGGGAAAAGAAAAGGAACGGGCCGAGTCGGCTCTGGCCCAGCCAGGGAGAAAAACGGAAGGAGAGGGAGAAGAAAATAGGGAGGCAGGCCGAGACTTGGGCCGAGAGGAGAATGAGGTTCTTTTGAATTCTCTGGTTTCCCAGGGAGCTTTTATTTTTAAATTCTATTTTGAACAAGCAATGGCTTTAGTCCTTTTAGAAAATAGTTACTTCAGATTTAAATTACTAGTTTTAAAATTAATAACTTCAGGGTTTGGCTTTAAGAAAATATAATTATGCATCTTTAACAAAATATTAATATTTTCCCACCAAAGGTATAGACTTAAAGAGTTTAAATTATTTTTCTAAATTTGATTATAATGCATGCAATGACGATGACATGATGCCACGATGCAATTTAAATAAATGATTTGCGATTTCAAAATCATGCAATTTAGGAAATTATTAACGTGCCAAATTAGTTTTAAAAATTTGGGATGTTACAGATAGAGATAGAGATTGGGCTACCATAGGTTTGGGCCAAGGTTCAATAACTTTCCACAATTTGATCAAAGTGCGAGATGAAGTCTAAGTCATCTACGAGTCCAGTTCAGCCGATACACCAGTCTAGTTTCAAACGGACACCAAGGCCATATACAAAAGTCCATTTTCGATGTTCTACAACTCCACAGAAAGCTTAGAAGATAAGCTTTCCAACACATCCAGTTTCACTACAAAATTGTTGAGACCCATGTGATGGGGCCTCTTGGGTGATGATGAATATATGTGACAAGGATGAATTTAAAGCGGTTTTAAAGTTGTCATGTTGAGGCATTGTTGGATTTTGCTGATATTTTGGATTAGTCCTGTACTGTCCGGTCTATGTTTTATCACGATGTTTTCAGTTTTGAACACGAGATTCAATGCTAAAGATCGTATGACGGATTAATCTTGTAGGAGAGTTAAGGTGTGTTGTGTTTTGTTTGTGTTCACCTCTGTGATGCAGGTATCGGTGGGTACATGGCTGACGCTTCGCGGGGACAGCTGGATGCTGGTGAGTCCGGAGGCGTGCAAGCGGCCGGTTTCGATGATCCTGGCTGTCACATGAGGTGGTGTACTCGAGAAGATTTGTCATGGCAAAGAGTTTGGAGCAGCTGGAGGTTGGCACATTGGTTACTTGGTCACGAAGTTGATCTTACCGATTGGCCCAGGCGTGAGTTGGCAACCAAAGAATCTGCAAAGATATTTTCCGAAAAAATATGTGAAGAATATTTCTCTACGGTAGTGCGTTGCTTAGTGCGTGAGTTGTACACCACCCATCCTCAAATAAAGGGTGGATATGAGCTTTAGGGTTTATGGCATCTCACCTTTGGGTTATAAAAGGAGGGAAGGGATAGCCTCTTTCCTTCATCCACTTAGAGCTGAAAATTTTAGAAATAGAGAGGGTGAGTTGGGAGTGTAAGGGTGGCATCCTAGATGTGCTTGTACCTACCGGGAGTATGGCTTGTAATACTTCAACTTCTGTGCAACGAAATCATTCTTCTTCATGAGTATATTGTGTTGATTTACTCTTAGTTTTTCAACTTTTTGTTATCCTTTTTGAAACTCCTATTTGGTGCTAAACTTGGGTGTTTTCTTTTTCTTGATGATTTATGATGTCTTGAGTTTGCTAATATGCTTTGACACACTCTTTGCAACCATATGAGAGGAAAGAGATCAAATTCTTGACTTATTACAATCTGTCCATAAACTTTTATCCACGCAGCAGTCAGTTAAATTTTTTTAGAAAATTCATGTTGGGATGATTACAGTTGGAAAAGATGTGTGACTCACATACCCATCTGTGGTACAAATTTGAGGTACACTTGTTTCCCCGTTTGGGAGCTATGTGGTTAATACCGAGCCCCAAACATGCAGCTCGGTGTTCATGATAGTTCTTGGTGCATGATTTTTAGTATTTTCTCTAAGTGTAGTTTGATGCTTAAATTTGGAGGAGAACATCACAACTCACCCACATGGGTGTAGAAAAAGTTTACAAATTTCTGGAGCCTCCCAACAACAGGAACCACTATCTTCTTGCAATACAAGTTTTTTGCAATCTGCTTTTTGCTTTTTCAAAAAGTAACTTTGATGTTTTGGGTTGATCTCTTTTATAAAAGCAAGGTTTTGATTAATTTATCTTTGTTTGGACACTTGATAACCAGGATTGTGATTCCAAAATTCCCACTTATTTCATGGATCTCATCCAAACAAGTCAAGGGTACACATAGTTCTCAAGTTGTTCAGATTTTGACGAAAACGGTAGCATCGAAAATTTGTGGTGTCTATTCACACCCCTCTAGCCGTCTAACTTGGGTCTTCAAAATTCCGTAAGGAGCATTGGGAATCATTGAAATATGAAGGCGGACAGAATCTATGTGGCCTTGTCTTCACCATCTTTTTGGGTCCAAACCTCGTGTACCCCTTGGGTTTGCGTCTACTCCCTTGGGCACCCTAGCCTATTTGTAGCCATTGTTTCTTCGTTCTGAAAGATCTAAGTGCTAATGCGGAAGCAATTAGGAACAAGATTAGCCTAATACCGAACCACTAAACTGAGGGCATTAGAGGATATTACTGGAGCTCGATGATGCCATTGACGCAGTAGTAGAAGCTTAGGTCGTAGGGGCCTGCTTGGTGGTGAGCCGATGCAGGGAGACGTAGTGGACACAGGGAGATGAACTCCCAGTGGGCGACGGCCTTCCTTCACCACAGCACCCTTTCTCAGATCGAGCAGAGGATATCGGGAGAAGAGGAGAACCTCTGTAGCATTGGCTACAGAGGGCTGCTGGTGCTCTCTTTTTATGTAGCGCTGGGTGAGGGGGGCTGCCACCAAAAGGTGGAGGAGCGCCCTCAATCAGGGCGCGATTAGGAAAGACAGTAATGGCCATGATTAGGGCAATTAATTACCCTTCAATGCTTGGTTTAGCAACGGTCAGCTAAACGCGATTAGTGCTGTTAATTGCCATTTAAGCCTTGGTCTGGCAGTAATTAGCCAAACGGTCAAAAGATCTAACATTTTCCCACTTGATCGTAAGGCTAATAACATAAGTCCTTTCTTAACAAAACAACATACCAAGGCAAGCACCACAAAAATCTTTAAGCGATAATTGAGGTTTCTATACCTACAACATACTAATTTCATCTCGATTGGAATAAGCTTTATTTCTTATGGGAGTCAGTTTGCTTATTGGCCCTTATGTCTAAGATCATAGGCTTTCCAGTATACCCATGCTGGCAACATGATCACGAAATAAACTGTGTGGTAAGCCTTTTTTGAGTGGATCCGCTAGCATAAACTTAGTACCAATATGCTTAACATTAATGGTTTGATCTTGGATTCTATCTTTCACAACATTGTACTTAATATCAATGTGTTTGATAGCACCACTTGACTTGTTGTTACTCGCATAAAAGACTGGCGATTGTTTGTCGCAGTATAAGGTCAGTGGTCTCGAAATGTTGTCGACCACTCTAAGTCCGGGTATAAAATTCTTAAGCCATACCGCCTGCCCAGTAGCCTCATAACATGACACAAACTCAGCTTGCATCGTATAAGATGCAGTAAGTGATTGTTTGGAGCTTTTCCACGAAATAGCTCCTCCAGCGAGGGTGAAGATGTAACCTGACGTGGATTTCTTAGTATCCACACACCCCGTAAAATTTGCGTCTGAAAAGCCGATGACTTCAAGGCTTTCAGACTTCTTATATGTGAGAATGTAATCCTCAGTCCCTTGCATATAGCGCAAGACTTTCTTAACGGCTTTCCGGTGATCTATTTTTGGATTGGACTGATATCTGCCAAGCATCCGGGTTATAAAAGCTAAGTCAGGACGTGTACAAACTTGAGCATACATAATGCTTCCGACAGCATAAGCATAAGGAAACGTCCTCATCTGATCAGATTCATATTGATTCCTCGGACATTGGAATGTCCCAAACTTATCGCCCTTAACAACTGGAGCAGGCGAGACAGAGCATTTATACATATTATATCTCTTCAGTACTCTGTCTATGTATGCCTTTTGGGATAGACACAATATTCCTTTAGTTCGATCTCGGTAAATTTCAATGCCTAGTACATAAGAGGCTTCACCAAGATCATTCATATCAAAATTAGAGGATAAAAACTTCTTAGTTTCAAACAGCATATCTTTATCGCTGCTGGCTAAAAGAATGTCGTCGACATAAAGAACTAAGTTGAGGTATTTACTTCCCTTAAATTTAGTATAAATACAATTGTCCACTTCGTTTTCCTTAAAACCAAATTTTCTTATAATTTCTTCAAACTTGAGATACCATTGTCTAGACGCTTGTTTTAGACCATAAATTGATTTCTTAAGCCTACACCCCATATGTTCCTTGCCTTTCACAACAAAACCTTCCGGTTGAGTCACGTATACATTTTCATGCAAGTCACCATTTAAGAATGCAGTCTTAACATCCATTTGGCGTAGCTCTAGACCATTATGAGCCACGAGCGCCATAACAATTCTAAATGAATCTTTTGTTGACACAGGAGAGAATATGTTATTATAATCAACCCCCGGTCTTGGAGTAAACCCTTTTGCTACGAGCCTTGCTTTAAACCTTTCGATTTTTCCTTTAGAGTCACATTTGGTTTTGTAGACCCACTTACAGCCTACTGTTTTGACCTCATTAGGAATTTCTACTAGATCCCATAGATCATTAGTGCTCATAGATTTTAACTCATCCTCCATGGCTTCAAGCCACTTCGGTGAATGCTCACTCATCATAGCCTCCTTATAGGAGGTAGGATCATCGATCTCTCCTACATTATAAACATAGTCATTATTGACCGTAGATCTTCTTTCATGCTGCGACCTTCTTAGGGGTTCATTAGGTACAATAGGAAGTTGTTGAGGTTCATCGTTAGGGAGGTCATTAGGTATCTCAGCTTTCTAACCAGGAGGAAGAGGAACATTAGGTATCTCAAGTTCCTCAACGGGAGGAGCAGCCACAGTGTTCTCGACTGGGGGCGCAACCTCCTGGGCCATAGGAATAATAGGCTTATGAATCACAGATGATGGAATAGGATCCTGCATCTCCTCAAAGTCTTCCTAGGCTCCAAACTCCCACTGATTTCAGTATTCTCAAAAAACACAGCATGACTTGTCTCCATAAACTTTGTGGTACGATCAAGACAATAGAATCGATGCCCCTTTGACCTTTCAGGGTATCCTATAAAATGGCAACTAATTGTTTTAGAATCTAATTTCTTAATTTAGGGATTGAAAATTTTAGCTTCAGCGGGATAGCCCCATACACGTAAATATTTTAAACTCGGTTTGTTCCCAGTCCATAATTCATAAGGAGTTTTAGGTACTGATTTACTAGGAACTCAATTAAGTATATCGACCGCTGTCTTTAATGCTTCCATCCATAACCTAATTGGCAAACTAGAGTGACTCATCATACTTCGAACCATATCCATAAGTGTGCTGTTCCTTCTTTCAGCCACGCCATTCTACTGAGGTTCACCAGGCACGGAATATTGAGTAACTATGCCATTTTCTTGAAGAAACTTAGCGAATTGCCCAGAAATCTGCCCATAAGGAGCATGCCTCCCGTAATACTCTCCCCCTCGATCAGATCTTACCACCTTAATCTTTAGGTTTAGCTGATTTTCGACTTCACTTTTGAATATCTTGAACTTATCTAAGGCTTCAGATCTTTCACGAATAGGATAAATGTATCCATAACGGGAGAAATCATCAGTGAACGTAATGAAAGAATCATACCCATCTATGGATGTCACAGGAAAGGGACCACAAATATCGGTGTGGATTAATTCTAAGAGTCCCGTACTTCGTGTGGCACCTTTCTTAGTATGTTTCACATATTTTCCCTTGATGCAATCTATGCAATTTTATGAATCATTAGAGTCTAATGGATGAAGAATCTCTCCCCTTTGAAATGTGACCCAAACGACAGTGCCACAATTTCAATGAGGTTACATTATTGCGCTTAACATTACCATAACAAACATTTACAGATGATTCAGAAAGTGAAAGCAAATAAGTTTGTCTTGTCAGATGGCAAGACCAATATTAATAGAATTAAACATCAACGTACACTTATTGTTCCCAAACATGAAACTAAAACCATAGTCATCGAAATATGATACGAAAATCAAATTCCTCTTAAGAGAGGGAACATAAATTACATTATTTAAATGAAGCACAAAGCCACTATCTAATGTTAACTTCAAGGAACCAATGGCCTTGGCTTCAGCTTGCTTGCCATCCGCGACACTGATGCTTCTTTCACCCCCGGCGAGGGTTCTCACGGTACTGAATCCCTGTAATGAATTGCAAATGTGCACAGTTGCACCGGAATCAATCCACCATACATTAGAGGGAAAATCAACATAAAGAGCTTCATCAACTAAAGTAATGGAGTCATTACCCTTTTTAGCAAGCCATTTCAGAAAACCCGCATAATCCTTTTGATAATGTCCCGGTTTCTTACAAAACTTACAGACATCATTGGGAACTTTAGTGGGACTAGTGGGGTTGGCATGTTGCTTCCCCTTATCAGAGTTGTTGTTGGGCTTCCTGTTGGGCCTATTATCGCCCTGTCCACCCTTCCTCTTATTGGGGGACCTCACATAATTGACAGTGTCCCTTTTCTCAGACTTAATTCTCTCTTCTTCTTCAACACAATGTGAGATCAACTCACTCATACCCCATTTATTCTGAATAGTGTTATAGCTAATTTTGAATGGAGTATACTTAGTGCCTAAGGAAGCCAATGAGAGATGGACCAAAAAGTTATCAGATATTTTCATATCCATTTCATTAAGTGTGGATGCCATCTCCATCAAAGACATAAAATGCTTTCTAATGCCCCCTTGACCATCATACTTCTTATTCAGCATCTTGTTCAACAGAATGCTGACATAAATTTAGGGAAGCCTTTGAAGTGGCTTTCCACCCTGTCTAAGTATTGCTTGGAAGTAAACTCCACCTTATCATCTTTAGTAGGGATTGCTCCCCTAATATCACGAGTGGAGTTCTTAATGATTTTGAGACAGACGTGGTTAGACCGCTCCCACCTCTCATAAATTTCATCACAAGCTTTCTTAGCCTCCTAAGTGGCATCATCCGCAAGACGAGTAGGGGCATCATTGAGCAAAGCATAGTCTAAGTTCATCACAGTGAGGACAATGTCAATGTTCTCCTTCCACTCATGGAAGTTGCTCCCAGTCAGCTTCTCGATGCCACTTTTGACAGAAGCGACATTGGAGGGATCAAGAGCTGAAATAAACAACATCATTTGCATGAATTTAACCTACGTTAGTACGATTAAAAAACATGCAAAAATAATTAAAACACATACATTAGATATTGTATTGCCTCGCATCACCGTTGGGCAGAAAAACGAGACAACACAATAATAAACACAATTGTAATTCAACGTTGGTCAGAATTACAATTATGCACCTAAATTTAATATTCCTAGAATTTTAACATAATTTCTAATCAAAATTTCACGTTGGTGCAATTTTAATTAGAACCATAAACATTAAATAGCACGAAAATGCAAGGAAAAACATAATAATTGTGCAAATTTAGGAACTAATTCAACATCGTCAGAACACAATTATTTCGCTAAAAAATATTAATTAAGCAGTGCTCAATAAACATCAATATATAAAAAAAAGTACTTAGTAGACTGAAAATGAGCACTGTTCACAGTTTTCTGCCCCAAAAGGGCCCATCACATGCCAGCAGTTAGATAGCCCAGCACGTGCTGTGTGGCTAAACAGCCCAGTACGGTCCAGTTCAAAAACAGTAGCGCAGTGCACGAGCATCTATGGCCGTCGGATTAAATCCCATGGCTGGGGTCAGCCGCGTGCCGAACAAAACTGATGGCTAGGGAAATCCGGACGCCGCTTGGCTGCTCCCGTACTACTGGCTGCACTTTTTGCTGGCCCCATCAAGTGAAGCAGCTTGCTCCGTTCACTCAACAGCACATTTTTTAGCGCACTTTGGCGGTAAATAAAGCAATGGCACCAAAAGCACAGCCATTTAGCGCCAAAAATACTGACCGATCAGCCAAACACCACATAAAAGCATACATACAATTTAAATTGTAAAGCCATGGAGTCATCAACAAGTTTTATGGCTTCCCATTCATCTCATCATCTGGGAGCAACATCTTTTGAAGAAAATCTAGGAGCAACATCACAATTTGAAAATGTAAGATTTATTCATGTTTCTCTTCCAAAGCTTATTGGGCACCGTCTGCTTCTTGCTTTCTTTTATTCTTCCTTGCACCTTTGAACACCAGTTGCTTCTCACTTCTCTGGTCCATCAACTTCTTCTTACTTTTCTTCTATAGTCCATCATCCCATCTGACCTAACAATTAATACAACGGAATTTCTGTAATTTGGAAAGAGCATAAGAAGTTACCATATATAAGTTCTAAGAATTTAAACTTATTTTCAGGGTCCGGAAGAATTGATTCCACAAGAATTGATCCCACAAATTGGCATGAAATTTAATTTTGAGCAAGAAGCTTATGACTTTTACAATGCTTATGCTGGAAAGATTGGTTTTAGCATTCGAAGGAGTTCTTGTCATTATGTGGGAAAGTCTTCCATAATAAAGACTAGAACATTCTGTTGCTCTCGTGAAGGTATTTGTTTTCACTAAGTTACTACAATAATTTGGTCTCTTGACATGTAATTTTAACTATTTTTTTACACACCAGGAACTTGTGGCGTCGACAAAAGATCAGAATCAGCAGATAAAGTTAAATGTTTTAGTAGACCAGAGACACGATGTATGTGTGAAGCACGTATGAGAATAAGCCTTGTAGATGGATTCTACATTGTCTATGAGTTTGTGCCTCAACATAGTCACAATCTTGCCACTACAATCCAAGTTCACCAATTAAGATCACAAAGAAAAATTAATGAAGAGCAAATTTCAAGAATAGAACTTGCAAAATCTGTTGGTATTTCTACCAAAGAAGCTGTTGATCTTATGGCAAAAGAAGCAGGTGGAATTGAAAATCTTGGATTCACTCGTGTAGATGTGAAGAACATATTATATACAAAGAGATCACTGAAGGTACATCAAGGTGGCACCGGAGGGGTTTTAGAATACATGGAGAAAAAAGCATCAAAAGATCCAAATTTTTTCTATTCTATTCAAGTTGATGAGGATGACTTGATAACTAACATTTTCTGGACAGATTCTAAGATGGTAGCAGATTATGAAGCTTATGGTGATGTTGTTGGTTTTGATACAACATATAGAAAATTGGATGATGGACGTCCTCTTGGTTTACTAGTTGGGGTAAATAATCATAAGAAAACTACTGTTTTTGGTGCTGCACTTCTATATAATGAAACTGCTGAGAGTTTTATTTGGATGTTTCGAACATTTCTAAATGTAATGTCTGGGAAGTTACCACAAACTATTTTGACAGATGAAGATGCAGCCATGGCTAAAGCAATCAAGATGGTACTACTAGACTCTCATCATAGGATATGTGTGTGGCATTTGAATCAAAATGCATGCAAGCACCTTGCACCAGTTCTTACTAAGGACTATAAAAAATTTAATAGTGAATTTCATACATGTATTTATGATCAAGAGGAGGAGGAAGAATTTATAAATGCATGGAAACAACTATTGAACAAGTATGAGCTTCAAGGAAACAAATGGCTTGAGCGACTTTTTGATAAAAGGCATCAATGGGCATTGGCATATGGCCGAAATACATTCTCTGCTGATATGAGTACTACCCAGAGAAATGAAAGCTTGAATAATGAATTGAAGGGTTATATCAGTGTGAGATATGACATGCTTACTTTCTTTGAGCACTTTGATAGGTTGGTGGCCTGGTGGGAGATAAAAGGTATGAAGAGGTTAAGTATGACTTTAGAGCAACACAAAGTATACCAAAACCAAAGGCTGACTTGGCAATTTTAAAACAAGCAGCAAAAGTGTACATTCCAACGGATTATGGTCATGATATTATCCCTTCTTTATTTGGTTAGGGTCATTTGGAGATGCCCAATAATCTCGATTTCAATCATATATCCGAGTTCTATGCGGCTGTAAATGCCTCGATGCAATCATCATCTGCCATGGCAGGGTCCCAACAGATGGATGACGAACAATTCACACCAAATTTCGATAACACGTTTTCTTAAATCACATGGAATTTGTAGTCCTTTCTATAGGAGGATCTTTTGTATTTATATTTGTAAGTTGCTACTTGGTAAAGCACTGTGAGTTGCCAATGCCAATTTAAGACTAGAGTATGTGGAATTACTACCAGATTTGATCTCACAACAACTGAGAAATATTTTTAATCGTCTATGTACAACAAAAAAGCGAAAGAACAAGATAACTAACCAAGCACAGATCAAGCTCCATCCCATGGTTGTGTTGCTCCCAATCGTATCCAAGGCGTCGGGGGCAGATGGGCTTCTCTCGCAGCGACTCCATCTACAGATCTCTCGAACCACTGCGCTGCCGTGGGAGGTAGGGACGATGTAGATCTGGGGAGAGGGAGGAGGCTGCTGACGATGGAGAACAAGGAGGCCTGCAGCAGCGGCGATTTCCTTGTGAAGACGGCGACGACGGCGATTCCCTTGTGCAGCTGGCGGAGGCAGCGATTTTTCGGTCGTCGGGTGGCTCACGGTCACAGCCTCACGGGCATCACTTGTCGGGCCAACAGGGCAGGGAGCAGGAAACGGGAGCAGCAAGCTGCTTCACTTGATGGGGCCAGCAAAAAGTGCTGCCAGTAGTATGCAGCCACGTATCCAGAGCAGTGGAGGGAGCAGGAAACAGGAGCAGCCAAGCCGCGTCCGGGAAATCCCTAGCCATTTTCTCCCCTTACTCGAAAAACACGCACACGACGGTCGGAGGCGGCGGTTTTTACGGCAGTGCCGCGGCGCAACAGGCGGCGCGGCGGAGCCTCTCGCCGGCGCCGGCGCGCTGCACTCCGCGCAGCGTGCGGCTCCGTCAAGTTGCTCGGCGGCGTCGCGCGCGAGGCGACGACGAGGCGGAGGAGCTGACTAGAAGCACGGCGGCGGGAGGCGAGACCACGACGACGTGGACGACTACGGCTCGCCGGTGAACCCGAGGTGACCCACCGGCAGCCCGATTAAAAAGGTATGCCACGGTTGCCCCTCGATTTTGGGATTAGGGTTTCATAATATTTGGGGGCTTTTTTAATCTAAGAATTTCGTGATGCAATTCGGAGTCTTCTAATTCTTTCTAAAGCTGGGATTTGACTCAGTTCCCCAAAATCGCAATTTTACGGTTTCGGCATTAGGGGAAAATTGGGGATTTTATCTTAGGGTTCTTAATCTATAATATTCCCCTTTTCTCCTTGCTGCCCGTGGCCCAGATCAAAAAATAGATATTAACCGAAAGGCTAATCAACAAAAGAAGCTAATTGACAACATAAATAAATGCTAATTACAATTAGCCGTGGCATCAACAATTTCAACCAATAGTATTAGGGTTCGGATTAAGACTAAATGGCTCTGATACTAAATGATAGATCTAAGTGCTAATGTGGAAGCAATTAGGAACAAGATTAGCCTAATACCAAAGCACTAAACTGAGTGCATTAGAGAATCTTAGTGGAGCTTGATGATGCCATTGACGCAGTAGTAAAAGTTAGGCCGTAGGGGCCGGCTTGGTCGCGAGTCGATGCAGGGAGACATAGTGGACGCAGGGAGAACTCCCAGTGGGCGACGGCCTTCCTTCACCACAGCACCCTTTCTCAGATCGGGCAGAGGATATCGCGAGCAGAGGAGAACCTCTGTAGCGTTGGCTACAGAGGGCTGCTGGTGCTCTCTTTTTATGTAGCGCTGGGTGAGGGGGGGCCGCAACCAAAAGGTGGAGGAGCGCCCCCGATCAGGGCGCGATTAGGAAAGACAATAATGGTCGTGATTAGGGCAATTAATTACCCTTTAATGCTTGGTTTAGCAACGGTCAGCTAAACGGATTAGCGCTCTTTTAATTGCCATTTAAGCCTTGGTCTGGCAGTAATTAGCCACACGGTCAAAAGATCCAACACGTTCTTCTTAAGTTTTGATTTGTCTAGCTAGTAGTTCAGTGTGCATGATGCTTCCTTGATTTTTTTTTTTGTGTCGGCTTGACCTATCAAGTCGGGCTTCGTGAGCTTCATCCTTACTAGCAATTTCGGTTGCTTTTATCACCTTGTTTTTGCATGTTATTTGGTTGCTCATAGAGATTGATCTTTGTGATTAGGTTTACTGTGTTCTTGGTACAGCTAATACCGACTCGCGTGTGCAATTTAGCGATTGCCGGGTTCCAATCAAATATCGTTTGTAGTTAGATCGTCAATGTCACTCTCCACCAAAATGATATTATCCATCTCACTAGAAGATCGGGATTCCACTACTGGAGAAACTACCTTTCCATACTGGGCTATCAGTCCCGGTTAAACATTAACAGGGACTGATGGTGGCAACAGTCCCTGTTCATGGCTCCAAGGCTTTAGTCCCGATTAGTCGCTCACATCAGTCCCAGTTCGTGATATGAACTAGGACTAATCTGCCCTTTGGCAGGCGGGTAGAGGATGGCTGGCATGAGCACACATTAGTCCCGATTCGTGTTACGAACCCGCACTCACTACAGGAAACGAATTCTATGTGGGCAGCCAGAAAAGTTAGTGTCGGCGGCCAGGAGCCGCCGACAGACCAATGTCGCCGGCCCAAAGCCAGCCGCAGACACAGAGGAAGACAGTATCGGCGGCTAAAACTTCGCCGCCGACACAGCTTAGTCCCCTCCCGCCCGCCAAATGAAAATTCAAATTTGGAGGCCACCAATTAACATATGTCGGCGGCTATACTAGAACCGCCGACATTTAACAGTCCCCCCAGACGGAATAATAACGGGTTGAATAGGAGGACGTTTAAGCGGTCCCACGCGTCAGTCAGGCGAGGTCGCTGACATGCGGGGCCAGCGGCGGAGCCTTGATACCTCACCGCAGACCAGTACCTCCCATGGCGTCCAGACTGGATGGACATGTGTACACGTGCATGGAGGGACCTGTGTACCATGTGGGCGTCCCAGGAGTGGATCGACATGTCTAGGAGAAACAGGGAAAACAGGGACGCCGGCGCAGGTTTGTGCAACACCTACATGGGAGGCCTCGGCATGGGTCACGTGGCACGAGACTTTGTAAGCACACTTATCTTTTATCCCCTAGAAGTAATTATATTTCATAACTATATCTAATTGGGTCATTATTTAATTCCACGCAGGAGTACCAGATGGGGGTTGAACCCTCGGAATTCGCGGTTTGGAGGGTTGCACACACGCCCCATGTGCGGCTAGACGGGATCCAGCCACCGATGCCGGCGCCTGCTCAGGAGCTGATTGTAAGTGCTTAAAACTTGTTATTTCAATTCTTTATACAACCGTCGTTCTCGAATAAATATCACACATCTCAATTGTTGGCAGGATACATACACTGGGGCCTTGAGGTAGAAGCATGGGGAAGAGGTTAACCTCTAAGAGATGCCCGTTGACCCTATGCTCCGGTACGACCAGTTTGGTGGGCGGGCTCACGGCAAGTACGGCGGTATGAACGCCGTCGTGCCGCCCGACGCGTACAAGCCTGAGGTCAGGAGACGTCGACGACATGCCTCCGCAGCTCAGAACAAGCACATCGCAGAATTGGAAGAGTAAAACCAGCAGCATCGAGAGAAGAAGGCGCAGCAAGATGCGGAGCGAGAGCAGGAGCGAAGGGAGCGGCATGCGGCCATGGAAAATGTGAAGGCCATACAAGAACAGAACATGCTCCTCCTATGACTGTACCAACAGGTAATTACACATGCATTGCTCGTAAATTTGTCATTTCAGCTAAGTTCATTTGCTAACCTCTCCTATTGATCAGCATGGGTTCCAGCAGGCAGGGACCGGCACCTCTAGCCAGCCGCAGAAGCCTGCGGTGATGACGCAGACGCAGGGGGCCCCAGCCGCACAGTTTGCATCTTCTTTTGCTCCTGCTTTCGTGCCACCACCACATTTCCCGATGTAGTACTTTCCACCTGCACCGAGGCCTTCACCGGGGGTAAGTTTGCGACCATGTCATTTGATCCATGTCATTTTGTCTAATTCTGTATCCACTTGTAATGAATTGCCTCTAATTTTGCAACCATGTCATTTCATCCAAATAATGCAGTGCCTCTAATTATAGAAATATGACATTTCATCTTCTTTTGCAGGCGTCCGGCTCGGGTACGGCTGCGCCAGCGGTGATTGCTTCGCAGGGGGATGTTGACAGTGGCATGGGGTCTTCGCTCGATCAGTTTGTCACCAACATCCTCAATTAATCCGGACTACGATTTGAGTGGCGGCGGCCCGCACGAGATGTAGTTAGGGTATTCTAACTTTGCATACTTCTTATCTATTCGAACTATATGGCTTTCATGTGACCTTTATTTGTGCTCTACTGACAATATATGAATTGTAAATATGTGTGGATCGATAATTTAGTTTTTGCAATGATGTGGTTGCATTTATCGATTATTTAGTGTTTATGGATGATGTGGTTGTATTTGGGCTCGAAATCGTGGTGGCGAGCTTCTAAATATGTGTGGTTGTGAATGTGTGGATTGGGAATTGAATATATGTTGGGATTTGGGTTATTTTGCAGGTTGAAGAGAATTTTTAAAATTGGCAGCAATATTTGCGGCTGCCAATATAACAGTGTCGGCGGCGGTATCTGAACCGCCGACACAGATCAAGATCAATGTCGGCGGGCGCTATATATGCCGCTGAGATTGATCTTGATCTGTGTCGGCGGTTCCGATACTGCCGCCGACACTGGTATATTGGGAGCAGCAAATATTGCTGCCAATTTTTAAAAATTCACTTCAACCTGCAAAATAACCCAAATCCCA
>SPJY01001677.1:905092-932795 GCA_005191435.1 Raddia distichophylla
CCATACATAGAAATGGAGCAAGAGCAAGATGATGAGATAGAAGAAATGCTTCACGATATAGGATATGGATACCAAGATGCTAGTGATGGTGGTTCTGACTTGGAGATTCCCAATGAAGATGTTGAAGATTTCTATAACTTAGCTAAAGATGCGAGCCAACCACTATATGATGGATCCAAATTCACAAAGCTACAATTCATAGTTAGACTACTCCACACCAAGTTTTTTGGTGGATGGACAAATAATAGTTTTGATACTCTTCTACATTTACTTAATGACGCATTTCCAAATTGTACTTTACCAAAGAACTTCCATGAAGCAAAGAAGATCGTGAGGTGTCTTGGATTAGGTTACGAGAACATTGATGCATGCAAATATGACTGTGTGCTTTTTAGGAAAGAAAATGCTAATAGAGATTCTTGTCCAAAGTGTAATACATCTAGATGGAAGACTATAAAGAAGAGCCCTGACGGAAAGAGAGTTCATAAGGTTCCGCATAAAGTTCTTAGATACTTCCCAATAAAAAAAAGATTTCAAAGATTATATATGTCTCCACAATCATCAACTGATATGAGGTATCATAGTGAAGGTCGTTCAAGGGATGGGCTAATGCGTCATCCAACAGATTCAAAAGGTATCATAGTGAAGGTACTTTCTACATTTTTAGAAAAAAATACATGATGCTTGTGCAAGCAAACCAGAGCTAGCTACCAAAACCATTCAACAAGGAGATCTTTTTAGCAATTTATTTGGGAAAGAAAAACGAGCACGTGTTCGTGCTGTTGGTCCTGGGCCAACACCTCAATCCCTGAAGATGGACGGAGTGCGTAAGTGTTCCTCCACAAAACTCCAGCTAGCTGCTCTTGCACAGATGAGAGCTGAACATGACAATGCTGTTTTGAGAGAGAGAGTTGACTGTCAAGAAGTGCAATTGTCCCAAGTGTTAAAGGAGATGGCAGAACTAAAAAAATCACTTCATTTAGCACAATCTACGAAAAATGGTGAAGCAAACAACAATAACAACCATGCATCAAACTCTCCTATACAGGTTTTTGCCAAGTACTATTGTCTATCTAGCTAATATTATTTCAATTGATAATGAATTATTCTTCATGTGTGAACTGTTCCAGGATATGAGATGTCAAAGTCATGAGAGTGGTGCTAGGTCTTTTGGTAATGAAATCAATACTCCAGTAAATGAGGTATATTCTAGCTTTTTTAGTGACATGCAAAATAATGAATAATATGTCAATTCTGATAGATAGTTTGCTTTATATATAGATAATTCGAAGGAAGGTTGTTGCACAGCAGGATATACCATGTGCTAACCATACGGTATTAATCACTTACATCTTGTCTATTTAGCTAATATTATTTCAATTGATAATGAATCATTTTTCATATGTGAACTATGATAGGATATGCGATTCCGAAGTAATGAGAGTGCTGCTAGGTCTGTTGTTAATGAAATATGTACTCCGATTAATGAGGTATATACCGGTTTTCTTGCTGACATGAAAAATAATGAATGTCATGCCATATCTGATAGTTAAGTTGCTTTATATATAGATAATTCGGAAGAAGATCATTGCTAGACAGGATATACCATGTGCTGGACAGGTAACTTGCATATTCTATTTTCAAATGTCTAGACTTGAAATTATATGTGGCTAACAAGTTGTAATTTAAAATAACCTTTTTAGGATGAAAGGAATGTTATTTTGTTCTCAGTTATAGGGAGATGTATTCCAGTAGCTAAGGCTACAGTCAAAAGAACATTAAGAAATGCTGTTGTTGGAGGTACTGCTCTTGGACGTGAATATTGTGAGGTTCTAGTGAACTATGTGCTAAGAAAAGGTGCTCCATTGCCTCGGCCATATGATAATATCACAACAATGGCTGATGCCAAAGGATGTCTCATTGCTTGGCCATATGAAAGGGTAATGCATTATATTGTGTTTATTTTCTTTAAATCCAGTATTGAAAGCAAGAATAAACTATGCAGTTGGAAGATGATAGTGGTGTTGCTGGTGGAGATTCAACACGTGCCAAAAGAAGTTAGTGTCTTGGTGTTTCATTTATCCTTTATTTGAATATGATCTTTTTGTATTCCTCAACATTTGTGACTAAAATACTTGCTGCATGTACAATTTTGTTTACATATTAGTATGTAAATATACTAATATTACTACTGTCAGTTTTGTTTTCTTGATGACATTCTTTTGGTTGGTAAAAATATCTATTTTTTCTTCATTTAGTCTCTTTATCTACCTTTTGTTTTGGTTGCTTAACAAATATGTTTTTATCCACAGGTGAATGGAGGGAGAAAGGGAATTAGCTGAAGTTGTTTGATACTTGGCAAGAATTATTTTGTGCAAGACATGCATGGACAACTGAAGTCGAAGAAATAGTTGTGAATAATACACAAGATGATGTGTTTATCCATTTCTTTTGATGTAAATATCCTAGGCACTTCAATCTGTCTAGCCATGCATTGTTGAGCAGACTTAAATTTTGGTGATACATGATGAATGTAATACTTTACATTTGATGATACATCATGGATGTAGTACATTGAAACTAGTATTGCTTTTGGCAAGAAATGCAATATGGATGATACATTATGACAACATTTGTTTGCATTTTCTTATTTGTTTATAATCTATATATTCAAGCAAATCAAAGCTTTGTGTGAGTTCATTGTAATAAGATATGATTGTTAATATATATTAGTAAATATGTTGTGAGGTTCTTTTTACAAGCGGTATAAATGTATTTCATTTTTTGTTCGTTAGGTAGTTTGTAGGCACTAGTACTGCTTACAAATGTATCTCTAAGCAGTCATAGCGCTTTGAAAAGTTTGAACATTCTAAGCGCCACAACCGCTACAAATATATTTTCCAAAGCAGTACGGCTGCTTGGGAAGTTGATGCCGCTTGGAAAACTATTTCTACTGCTTGGAATACTTTTGGAGGCAGCCGAAAACAAAGCAGTAGCTATTGGAATTCCAAGCGGTTAGACTGCTTCAGATGGTCGTATTGCAAGCGGTTCGACAGCTTGCACTGGTATGTCATGGTGTAGTGGGATCAGAACCCTGATGGACTCCTCGCGCGGATTTTCGCGGTAACCTGGGCGTAATCCCGCCAGAACTCGTCCATGGCAGCTTTGGCGGCGGCTTGGGCCTCGGCCTCATCGGCGGCCTCGGCGACCCACTCGTCCACCATCTCGATTTGATTCGCCATGGCTCTTAAGGAAGAAGGTGGAAGTTTTTTGGGTTTCGCTGAGAAGAGGAGAACTCGAAAACTCGCTGGCTGGATGTAAAGTGGTACATTGCCCCTAGATTACTTTTATACACAGGAGAAGTTCAAAGGGTGCGCCTTGTAATCCGATTCAAACATAGTAAAACCATCATACCGATGTGATGAAAGTGGATACGGATACGTTTCCCGTCGGAAACGCGTGTCGTTCCGGCTGTGTGAGAAAAGGGCGCAAAAACTCTTCGTCTCCCCCTAATTGGGCTTGGGCTAAAATTGCAAAGGGCGATCCCCTTAACAGGCTTTCTTAACATGCCGCTAATGGTGGCAATGTGTTAAAATCGAGCCTAATTCGGCCTCGGTACACCCTGGAGCCTAAGGGCGATCGCCAGTTGTATACCGCTACCCGGATGCAAATACCTCTCGACCAAGCTGCATCCAATCGGTACGCCCCTAGGGGCCTATGGCTGATCCCTTCTCTGGTTGGGACAGGTACCACTCGGCTGAAAGGTGTGCCCCATGTTGGGCCGAGAGTTGACTCTTACAAGTTAAGGCCAGGCACCTGACACTGATATACTTTGAAACGCCTAATTTACAGCATGCTGCAAGACAGAAGTTGTAATGGCGTAGCTTAAGGCATACCCCATGATAGGTCAATTGCTGCTTTTGCAATGCAAGAGTGGGTGCCAAGTAGCCGAATTTGTCTGTTGAGGCGATGTGCCCAATGGGCCAAATCAACTGGAGTTTGGTACTACCGATCCAAGCATTGCTTCAACATAAAAACTTATGATTTCTTGAGTTCTTTACAATCTCTTTTCAGATTACAGGAGATATTGGTGAAACCATTCGGCCGGACATCTGATTCGATCGTAAAGCACTCAGGGGCTACTGTGGACTACATGGGCCCCGGGTATCCTCTAGAAGGCCCATAAGGGAGCAGATGGGGGGCGATCCAAGCCGGCTGATTAGGGATAAAGACCACTCGGGCTACGCGCGCCTTGAGCTCCAAGGAAGTTCCTGAGGATATGATCTATCTCCATGTAATTAGGAGATTAACACATCCATGATATGTAACCGTATAACAGAATTAGGTATCGTGTATCACGTGCTACCATGTAACTGTATTTCCCCTACACTATATAAAGGGAGGGGGTAGAGGCCATAGGCATAAGGAATCATCTCATAGAGCATACGCTGTAATCCCCTTGGTCATCTTGCATCCCGCATCTTGATCAATCATTATCCCAGAGCACAGGAAGTAGGGTATTACCTCGGTGCTGAGGGCCCGAATCTGTATAACCCGGTCTTGTGCTACCATCTAGTTTAGTTCTTGATTAGCGTCCCCTCGTACAAATTCATTGCCGACGGTAACCCCCAGTTAACCATCAGTCGACACCTAGTCCTGTGCTCTGGGATTATGTTTCTGCGAGAATTCGCAGAAGATGGAAATGTCTGTGCTGATGCAGCTATCCGATGTGGGATGCGTATTTCGTGTTATATTCTATTCCCCCTACCCGTCCCTTTATTTAGTGCAGGGGAGATGGGGTTACATGGTTCTATCTAGTATATTGTACTAAATTCAGTTATATCGGTGCATGATATGTGAGTATGAATCTCCTAATTACATGGAGCTCGACTCTATCCTCAGGAGCCTCCTTGTTAATCAAATCTTGCGTAACCCGAGTGGTCTCTATCCCGATCCAGCCGGCTTGAGTCGCCCCCTATCTGCTTCCTCATGGGCCTTCTAGAGGATACCCGAGGCCCATGTAGTCCACACTATTTGAGCTCATATCAAGATAAGGACATTACCAACATGAACATAAACAAGACACATCTCATTCTATCAACTACATCTTCATCGATGTGCTTCCTGTGCCAACATAATGAACGACCTTGTTGACATGCTCATCGACATTGTTGATGTGCAAATGGAGAACAACAAGTTGACATGAGCCTTTTCGTCGAGCTATTTAAGCCATCTACAACAAAGATTTTACATGATATTGGGCTACCATTGATTTGGGCCAAGGTTCAATAACTTTCCACAATCTGATCAAAGTGCGAGATAAAGTCTAAGTCATCTACGAGTCCAGTTCGGCCGACACACTAGTCTAGTTTCAAACGGGCACCAAGGCCATATACAAAGTCTGTTTTCAATGTTCTACAACTCTACAGAAAGCTTAGAAGATAAGCTTTCCAACACATCCAGTTTCACTACAAAATTGTTGAGACCCATGTGAAGGGGCCCCTTGGGTGATGATGAATATATGTGACAAGGATGAATTTAAAGCGGTTCTGAAGTTGTCTTGTTGAGGCATTGTTGGATTTTGCGTATATTTTGGATTAGTCTTGTGCTGTCCGGTCTATGTTTTGTCACGATGTTTTTGGTTTTGAGCACGAGATTCAATGCTAAAGATCGTATGATGGACTAACATTGTAGGAGAGTTAAGGTGTGTTGTGTTTTGTTTGTGTTCACCTCTGTGATGCAGGTGTCAGTGCATACATGGCTGACTCTTCGTCGAGACAACTGGATGCTGGTGCGTCCGAAGGCATGCAAGCGACCGGCTTCGATGATCCGGACGATCACATGAGGTGGTGTACTTGAGAATCCTTGCCACGGTAAAGAGTTTGGGGTAGCTGGAGGTTCGCGCATCGGTTACTTGGTCGAAAAGTTGATCTGACCGGTGGACCCATGCGTGGGCTGGCAACAAAAGAATCTGCAAAGATATTTCTCAAAAAAAATATGTGAAGAATATTTCTCTGCGGTTGTATGTTGCTTAGTGCGTGACTTGTACACCACTCATCCTAAAATGTAGGGTGGATATGGGCTTTAGGGTTTAGGGCATCTCACCTTTGGGTTATAAAAGGATGGAAGGGGTAGCCTCTTCCCTTCATCCACTTAGAGCTGAAAATTTCAGAAATGGAGATGATGAGTTGGGAGTGTAAGGGTGGCATCCTAGAGGTGCTTGTACCTACTGGGAGTATGGCTTGCAATACTTCAACTTCTATGCAACGAAATCATTCTTCTTCATAAGTATCTTATGTTGATTTACTCCTAGTTTTTCAAATTTTTGTTTTCCTTTTTGGAACTCCTATTTGGAGACGAACTTGGGTGTTTTCTTGTTTTTTCTTCATGATTTATGATGTCTTGAGATTGCTAATATGTTTTGACACACTCTTTGCAACCATATAAGAGGAAAGAGATCAAGTTCTTGACTTATTACAATCTGTCCATAAACTTTTATTCACGCAGCAGTCAGTTAAAAATTTTTAGAAATTCATGTTGGGATGATAATAGTTGGAAAAGATGTGTGACTTAGATACCCATATGTGGTACAAATTTGAGGCACACTAGTTTACCCATTTGGGAGTTATGAGGTTAATACCGAGCCCCAAACATGCAGCTCGGTGTTCCTGACAGTTCTTGGTGCATGATTTTTAGTATTTTTTCTAAGGGTAGTTTGATGCTTAAATTTGGAGGAGAACATCATGACTCACCCACATGGGTGTAGAAAATGTTTACAAATTTCTAGAGCCTCCCAACAGCAGGAACCACAATCTTCTTGCAATACAAGTTTCTTGCAATCTGCTTTTTGCTTTTTCAGAAAGTAACTTTGATGTTTTGGCTTGATCTCTTTTCGAAAAGCAAGGTTTTGATTAATTTCTGTTTGTTTGGACACTTGACAACCAGGATTGTGATTCCAAAATTCCCACCTATTTCATGGATCTCATCAAAAACAAGTCAAGGGTACACATAGTTGTCAAGTTGTTCAGATTTTGATGAAAACGGTAGCGTCGAAAATTTGTGGTGTCTATTCACACCCCTCTAGCCGCCTAACTTGGGTCTTCAAAATTCCATAAGGAGCATTGGGAATCATTGAAATAGGAAGGCGGACAAAATCTACGCGGCCTTGTGTTCACCATCTTTTTGGGCCCAAACCTCGTGTACCCCTTGGGTTTGCGTCTACTCCCTTCGCCGCCCTAGCCTATTTGTAGCGATTGTTTCTTCGTTCTTCTTAAGTTTTTATTTGTCTAGCTAGTAGTTTAGTGTGCATGATGCTTCCTCGAATTTTTGTTGTGTCGACTAAACCTATCAAGTCGGGCTTCATGAGCTTCATCCTTACTAGCAATTTCAATTGCTTTTATTACCTTGTTTTTGCATGCTATTTGGTTGCTCGTAGGGATTGATCTTTGTGATTAGGTTTACTGTGTTCTTGGTACAACTAATACCGACTCGCATGTGCAATTTAGCGATTGTCGGGTTCCAATCAAATATCGTTTTGTAGCTAGATTGTCAATGTCACTCTCCACCAAAATAATATTATCCATCTCACTAGAAGATAGGGACTCCACTACTAGAGAAACTACCTTTCCATACTAGGCTATCAGTCCCGGTTAAACATTAACAGCGACCGATGGTGGCAATATTCCCAGTTCGTGGCTCCAAGGCTTTAGTCCCGATTTTTTGCTCACATCAGTCCCAGTTCGTGATATGAACTCGAACTAATCTGCCCTTTGGCAGGTGGGTAGAGGACGACTGGCATGAGCAACATTAGTCCTGATTTGTGTTACGGCCGGGCCGGGCTCGGGCCCGGTTTTTTGGGACCGGGCTTTTCCAGGCCCGGCCCGAAGCCCGGCCCGGCCCGGCAAATGAGCAGGTCTAACTACATCTATGTAGGCGGCTAAACTTCCGGCCGCCGACATAGCCTCCTCTCTGTAGGCGGCTGAAATCTATCTCGCCGACATAACATAGGGACAGAGGGGCCTAGAAGCTCTGCAGCAAGGAGAAGTGTCGGCGGCAAGTAATACGGCTGCCGATATAGATTCTGACACATGTCGCCATCTCGATCGTGACGTGGACCCCACAAGTCAGAGCGCCGTCACAGGATCGGGCTGTTTGCCAAAGGCTATATCGGCGGCTAGGAATGCCGCCGACATAGACCGACTGCACGAAAGCCCTTCCCCAGGTTTCCGTTTTGTCGGCGGGGCTGCCGAGAAAGATTACCTGTGTCGGCCAGGCAGCGTCGGCGAGGTTTTGTCGGCGGCTAGGCGCCGACACAGGTCAATATCGGTGGTATTTGGACCTGTGTCGGGGGCTTTAGCCGCCGATACTGATACAGATTCCTGTAGTGACTAAAGCCTCGTTTCAACATACTTTAAAAGGAATGCATACATAGTCTAATCAAGACGCGTGGGTGGGTGGGTTGGTTAGAAGGATGAGTGGGCAGCCACGTGGTGCAGGAGGTTTTAGGTTTGAATCTCCGTTGCACCCATATTTTTTGGATATTTTCTACGCCATGTGGGGCTATAGTCCCGTTAAGCACACAAGCCTTTAGTCTTGATTGGGATTGGGCTATCCCGGTTTGGGAACCGGGACTAAAGGTTTTATCGCTCGTCTCCCCATCATATTGAGCTTGAAAGAAAAATAAGACAATCTTGAGCCAAGTCTCCGTCTCGAGTCCAATTCAAGCCGAGCTCTATCCTGAGCTCTCATCAAGCTTAACCGAGCCCGAACAAATATGATTGGACTGGCTATCTCTCTCTAAACCAATTATTCTAGCCAATCGAAGCTGAGAGGCTCATGCTCAAAATTGAGTCCATCCAAGCTCACGCCATATGTCTTCCTTTGGAACAACATTAATTAACACCTTGGTTCGAGCTCAACTGACTAATGTCGAGCCTAACCGAACTTCCATCTAACTTGAGTACCCTAATTAGCCCGGTGTTTATTCGAGTCGAATCCGAGTCTAACCGAGTTTGGACTTTGACAGGCTAAGCTCGTTCAAGATTTGCTCGAATCCACCTCTTGTAGTGTGTATCTCAATGGCTTGCATAAGGACGGGCTGTCGATCCACAGGGGCCATTCCATGAGGTTCTACGATCTCAATGGCTGCCATAGCGGTCTAAAGTATGGTATTGTCTAGGCCAACTACATTTTCTCTGTAAAGATTCTCAACTGACGTGTCCTAAGCGGTCGAGAAATTTTTGTCCCTTTTGCACCCCAACATTCCAGATCTATGTTTGAAAACTATGGTTAACCGCCAGTTAATTAGACTTCGCTACCAAGCAGTTTAGTAAACCGACGGTTTAAACAGAACAAAATTCATGAAAGGAAATTTGAATTGAAAAAATATATAAAATTTTGACAAATACAATTAATTATTCTAAATAATTTTTCTTAGAATTTTAAAATTCAAAATTTTGATCATCATTTCATGTGATTTTCCGTTAAAAATACTAACCGCCAAAAACTACGGCTACCCACCAAAGGTGCGGCTAACCGGGACAAATTTTATCAAAATTTAAATTCAGAATCATGCACCAAACCGCGGTTAACCAGCTTAATGCGCTCTTTTTTTTTTCCTAGAACAGCTATGTAAACCCAGTTGCAGATGAATACATTTAAATCGTATATTCATTTAGGAACAAATTATTCATCTTCAATCCAACCCATGTCAAATCTAAAAAATTTTGGTCTTTTTATCAGCATCTAGCTAGTCATGCGGGTCTTATATATTTTTTAGTGAAGGCAGAAGTTTATTAAAGCTCCAACCACTACTGGTTTACTTACTGGTCATGAGATTTCGTCTGGACAGATTGTGTCGTTGGAGGGCCTTCTCACTGGCATGGCCCAAAATTTTGTCGATCGGAGAACATGATGCATGCACTTCAGGCGCATTCAAGCACCAACCAAAAACGTCCCAATACCTAGCTAGTCTTACCGGTCAAGACACGGCACTATGCTGCAAGACGACGCTGCGCATGCGCAGAAGCCCACTAGAAATAAGCCTGAATATATATGGAGAAGTGTTTGCTATTAATTCCAGCCCAGCTATACAAATACAATAGCATACGCAGAGAACATCTAAATAAGTAGACATGGCGGCGAAAACCACGGCCGTGCTGTGCGTCATGGTGGCGTCTCTTCTCCTCCTTACCCAGCACGTGGTTGCCGTCAGAGAGCTGCTTGGTGATGTCCCCAACGGTAAGTACAACACATATAGCTAGCTCTCCTCAATCTACGAGCCGATAAACTAGAAACTTATACCTACGTATAAGAACAGGATGCGGATCCTCTGCTCTGACGGCAGAGGACCGTTGGGTCATTGGCATATAGACCTTAGACATGTAGAGTTTATATACCAGTAGCTCAGGGCAGAGGAGAGAACGGCAGAGAATCTAGATCGATAAGAACACGTGCGTTTTCATGCCTCTAATGCATGCATACCTGCATGCATGCATGCATTTCTACGTTTTCTCTCCTGCAAACAGCTGACTCGAGCAAGGGGAGCAAGAAAGACGGCATCAGCATCTCCATTGGAGGCGGCCATGTCTCCATCAGCGGTTCCGTCCACATCGGAGGCAAGGACAAGCCCAAACACGGCGGCAAGGAGATGCCAAGCTATGGCCAGCCTCATCCGTGAAGCACCTAACTTCATCTGAACTCCTCTCGCCTCTCGGTCATGCATGTTAGTACAACTTGGAATGCTAGCAGTACTCTCAATGGATGTTTAACTATGTTCATTTCACATGCATGCATCAATCTATAGTATAGAGCATTATATATGGATAGCTGAAGAGCGAGAGGTAGTACTCTTCTTGTGTGAAATGCCGGAAAATAACCGTGGTGTACGTGGCATATGTAGTTTGTCTATGTGAACTATTATTATACTTATGTAAGAAATTGGATCGAATTTAATAAACTGTAAGATCATACGATGAGGTATATAATAACAGTCTTTGTGCTTGAACTTGTGAACATGGTTCCATAGTTGTAGAAATTGATTTAGGATCCAGGATCTCATCAGGTCCCGGGCTAAACTCTTCTACACTATAACTTCCAAAAAAAATAACAACATCAAATGACAAGAAAATGCCCATCCCGCCGCAGCACCACCGTCCTTTCACGTTTTGTGCCTTAACGAGATCAACGCATCGACTGATAGCACCGATGGCCAATTGAATGTACGTGATGCACTGATGCGTGATGGGCTATTTGCTGAATTACAATGCAGCCAGGAACCAAAACCTTATTAGTTGTTAGCTGGGCCCTCCCTCCCGTGTTACGCCTTGCAGCCTTGGGCCCTTGGTTCAGTTATGTGTGTTTCCCAGTGCACCGGCACCGATAGACCGGGCTGAGCTAATTGGAAGCCCATTTGCAGTTGCAGGCCCATATATAGGGATAGTATATTGCTGCTGCCTTGCTGGTAGGCCCATGCCCAAGGCTGAAGCCCAGCTTGCCACGGCCCTGGATCCGCCCCCGTCACCACTGAGCCATGGGGTTCGGACAAGAGCTGGAAAAGGCCGGATCATGGACAGATCAGGTCCACCGTGTCGGACATGTTAAACAATCAAGCTACCGGATGTAATCGGAGAGTGTTTATATGTGCGCAAGTTGTAGACGACGAAGAACAATCACACAATGAACACATGATATATGTGTGTGTGAGGGAAAAAATTATTACTTTTTTCATGTGTACATAATAGATAGATTTATCTCCTACATCTGCTTAGGGTTTGGATGGTCCACCGAGTGGCCCACACCCTAGGCAAGCGTTAGGACCAAGGCAGCGGTGCCCTGGGTTGGGATTTCTCAACACTCCCCCTTAAACCTTTCCGCGCGATGCATGTGCACCAAGAACTCCATAGAAACCCAGTAAAACTTTTTTGAGAAAGAGTATGTAGCATAAGCTTGTTATGTGCACAAATTTGCCTCGTTAAAAACACTACGTAAGAAACTTCATTGAAAACTCACTTAAGTCAAAAAATACAAATTCACCCATCATTTCTTCATATTCATGCATTTATTAATTCATTTATTCAAGTTGGGTACTCTAACTTTGTATTCAAGATTTCAATTCAATGCATGTGAAGTTTCTCCCCCTAAATTATGCGCTGCTTCAAGTCTTCTCATTTCAATTTCTTTTACACATCTTTTATAGGTAGATGTAGGAAGTGTCTTAGTAAATAAGTCTGCTAAATTTTTTGTTTCTCTCATGTTTTAATGTGTAGAATATTAATTCCATTCTTGGGGGTTAAATTTCCCTTCACAGATCTTGTCTACAATTATGTGACACATGCTTAATTATCTTCATAAATGATGGTAGGGATTTATACAACGCGCAATCCACAGAATGAAAATGTGGAATGTACTTCTTTAAATCCATACATATTTATAAAAGATTTCATTCAATGCCATAATTTCTAAGTAGTTTGTCGACATTAACAGAAGAGTCTGTTTCGAAGACTTCTAAATAATTCCAATTGTACCAGCACGGTGACAAAAGAGGAGACGACCCAGCGTGGCGAGAGTGTGCCGAGGTGGACACAACAGCTGAGCAGGTCGCTGGCGAGCACAGTGGTGGACCTGGTGGTATCGGCAGCGTGGGAGGTGCGCCAACCGAATTATTTTAATTGGTTTTACAAATATTGTTTTTAAAAAGGAAGCCGAATTTTGAAAAAAGATACAAAAAGCTAACCATTTTAACAGAAATTGTTAATATTTACGCTAATTCAAGATCACGAACGACACCAGGAGACACGATGTTTGGTAACGCAGTTCGGCTTCGCGTACATCTCCGGGGCTCTAACTATGGACGCTACTCCCTAATCCATAATAACGCAGCATACCGGCTAACCTGATCACGACCACATGTCGGCCGCTGACTTCCTCTTGCCTATACTACTATTATGAAGTCGTTGACTTGATTACAGCAATGCTGCCTCTGTTTATATAGTAGAGGCCTGGCTAGAGTGTAACACCCCAATTTGGGGATATTTTTAAAATTTGCGCAATTTCAAATTTTTTCTTGAATTTGGAGCAACCTGACGTGTGGGCCCCACTGCCAGTCTCAGTAGCATCTCTCTGTCCTCTCTCTCTTTCCTTCGCGCTCTCTCTCTCCCCCTCTCTCTGCCCGTGGGCCGCCGCCACTCGGCTGTCCTCTCCGTGCGCAGCACCCTGCTCTGCTCTGGCCAGAGCCGCGCACCGCCCCTTCATCATCACGCGCCGCGCCGTGCCCTGTCACCCAACCGCGCCGAGCGTTCCTCGCCGTCCTGTCGCCGCTTAGCTTTTACCCCCCACCTCACCAAGCGTGTCTCGAACCGGCCAACCGTCCGACGCCTATAAATCCCGTTCTGCTCCACCGGCCCGAGCTTTCCGCCACTTTCCCATAAATCCGCTTCTCGCCGGCGACATCGCAATCCCGGCGAACCCGTAGGCCATCCTTCGATTCCTCTCTTCTTGAGCTCCTCGGAATCCTCCCTAATCGCTTCCCCCTCTTAATTTTAGCTGGAAAGCTCAGGACCGCCGTGCTGGTGTGACCCCTGTTTCGGCCGTCGCCACGGGTTTCGTTGCCAATCGCATCCGTTCACCCTCGCGTCTGCCTCGAAGCCCCGTAAGCATCCCTGCCCTATTCTCTTGCTCCCCGCTCAATTTCATGGCCTGTAGGTGCATAGCGCACGCATACGCCGCCGGCGAGCCTTCGGCTCCATCGCCGTCACCGCGCTGCCGCGTTCGGCCACCATTGGCCTCGACCTAGGCGCCGTTAGGAAACCTAGAGCCTGTAGATGCCCGCGCGTGCACGCACACTGCCTAAGATGGCCTGTAACGCCGCCGTGAGGCTTGCCGTCGCCGCCAGGCCACGTCGCCGAGCCAGAGGAAGGAGATGACCCGGAGCCGTTAGATTTGGCGCTGAGATTCGTGCAGGGACAAAGCTTCTAGGTCAATGACGCGTAGGTCCCATCGGTTAGGGCGCCCAGCCGTTCGCTGGCTCAGGGCTAGGCGCTGAGTCGCTGTCTAGTGGCCCCCGGGTCCCATCTGTCAGGGTTAGTGGAAGCGCCGGCATTGAATGCGCCTTCGTCCCACGTTGGCGCCTGTTGGAAATCCGCCTTCAGTGTCACCGCCAGCCGCACAGACGCACTGTGCGCGAAGCGGGCCATGGGCCATATCTAGCTACTGGGCCACCCGTGGGTTGGCTCGGCCCGAACCATTTATAGTCTTTTACAGCGATTTAAATCCTTTATTAATTCTAAATTTCGGTTTAGATTTACTTAAATTATCAAAAAGCTCCAAAAAATTTTGGAAAAATTTAGGTAAATACTAGAGACCATGTATGATTTTATAAAAAATATAAAATCCACCTCTGTAGAAGGAAAATTTGTACTGACAGTTAAACCTGTAGGTTTTCTTATATTTAAATAATTAATTTAACTCTAGGGAATTTGTTGGTTATTTCCAATTATTGAATTTGACACCAACTGACCTGTAGAAAATATGGATGGATAAATGCTTTAAATATTTCTGGAATAGTTTACATTTGCACATTAATTTAAATATAACCCTAATAGTAGATTACTAATAAGCAATAACTAATTAGCGAGCAGCTCTGATTTAAAATTTATCGAAGAGATGTATCGGGGATAAAATCATGGCCCATTGCCATGGCCCACTCCCTGATGGCCCAACTGAACAGCCTCCTAGGGCCTGCTCCCTAGAGGGCTCTATCAGGCCCATGTGCATCCTGCCGAACAGCCTCTGGGTTGGTACGGTGCGTGGCGGTCTAGGCTTCGTGTTCGAGTCCGACTCGAACAAGAGTTCTGCACGGCTACGTGAAGACCCGGACGCAGGTTTCCCGAATTGGAGCAGACGTCGTGATCCCCAAGAATTGGAGTACACCTTATCTACCTCGGGATGTATTTGGCATGTATACGATTTCGTTACGTCCTCGTGGTCAGCCCGGCCCGATTATCCCCTGGTAGGTCGGTTGTTCAACACTATATAAACCAGGCCCCTACGGCGTGTAGAGGGCACGACCTGAAGCCAAGATCTAGAGAATACTATTTCTTGTACACCCATAATCTCGCCAAGACCTGTTCGTCTCGCCGAGTTCTCTCTTGTAATCCTTTCTCATATAAAGAAGCACTAGACGTAGGGTTATTATCTCCCTGGAGAGGCCTGAACCAGTATAAAAATCCTGTGTCTGTTCGCTGTTCGTTGATTGCTGTTTGCTCTGCTCGGCAGTGTCTTCTATATCCCCTTCTCAAGAACCTTAGTTGACTTGGGACCGCTATCCCAACCGTCATCCGTGGGATCTAGTAGATCAAGCCTGTTCGAGCATGTCGAACTCTTTCAGTGACCAGGAAACTCTTCCTGAGGGCTATGACCCAGAAGGGCAAGAGGTCACGTCCTCTGCCAGATCGGATCGATCCCTTCGATCTCGATCGCATTCCAGATCTGGGACGGATGCCTCCGGCTACGTTCCGGAGATGGTCTTAGATCAAGCTCCCGTCATCAACGATGATTACGAAACCGACGATCTTTACGCTGGTTTAGATCACTCGGATTTCAAGGCCATGTCGGTCGATTCTTCCTGTGGCGACACAGTGATGACACCGTTTGGTATGCCACCAAGATGCCGTCGCAGCGTCCACATGGCCGGCGCAGAAACCTTAGAGAATCGTGCGCGAGCCGCGGCGGCTGACGAGATCGAGCGCGTCAATTCTGCTCGGCTGCAGGATGGGGCTACGCTAGCTGCTTGCAAACAAGAAGTTGTTCGCCGCAGTCTGGACGCCTCAATTAATCAAACCTTGGCGCAGATTCGCGATCAGCGCAAGCGACAACGACGCGACCCACCTCGCGTACCTACGCCAAGTCCCCCAGCAGATGTTCTACCTGTTCGGGATGAATTCCCGCGTGACCAGACCCCCGGTCGGGCAAAACGCGGATGCCTCAGGGATCCCAGGACCCCTTGAGCAGAGTCGGGAACGACTTCAAGCCATGACAACGGTGATCAGATCCACCAACGAGGCCAACCTTGCCCACATTGGCGACGCTGTTGCTTCTTACCTAGAGCGATTGGCTGAAGGCCTTAAGCTCATAGGCGAAGTTAACACCTCCTTCGGGCAACACAGTCAGCCTGCCCGGAGGGACTTCAACAGCGAGCGCTCCGATCGATTGCGTGACTCTCGTCACCGGCAAAGGGCGATTCGCTACGAGCAAGAACCCCGTGGTTGACAACGCTCACCAAGTCCTCGTGGTCGCCGCGACCACAGGGGCAAGCGGGCGGGCAGCGATCACGGACTATCCCCTCGGGACGAACACATTGTGACAACCACGACGAAGGAGCGTGGAGGACTGTCTCGGAGAGAATATCACCAAGTAAAATCTTCCCGTTCAACTAGAGTCCCTCCGTGCAACAGGATCAATGTCTTTTCAAGACTAGGCTCTGCAGGAGAGGGTGGTCGGGCGTACGGCTTTGGGCTGCAAGGCTTTCTCTGACGAGCTCCGCGCTGTCAGGTGGCCTTCCAAGTTCAAACCTGGCCACATGGAGAGGTCCAATGGCACCCAAAACCCAGAGGAGTTCCTTTCCATCTACGCTACCGCCATCATGGCAGCCGGGGGTGACGAGCTAGTCATGGCCAATTACCTTCCGACTGTCCTTGAAGGTGCTGCTCGTACGTGGCTGTTCAATCAGTAGAAAGGTTCCATCCACTCTTGGGACCAACTTTGTGATGCTCTGATCGCCAATTTTCAGAGCTGTTACGTGCGTCTGGGCAAGCAGGATGATCTGCACTACATGATCCAGATGAACGGGAAGACCCTTCGTAACTTCGTGAAGCGTTTCATTAAGATCCGCAACACGATCCCGAACATCTCGGATGAATCCGTTGTCCGCGCCTTTAAAAACGGTGTCCGCGACGAGCGGCTCACCCAGGATCTCGAGATCAATGAGATCTGGACCGCCAATGATCTTTTCAAGGCGGCTGATCGCTATGCCAACGCGGCAGAGCGTGTTCTATATAAGAAGGCGTTTGACAAGGGCGAGCTTCCCGCCCAGCCTGGTGTAAATGAGAAGAAGAAGAAGAATAACACCAATCCTGGTGACAAGAAGTCCTAGAAGAAAAAGAACAAAGGTGCGCCGAACAATACCGTTGCGGGTATAGATCGCGCACCTCCTCCCAAGAACGGGCGAAAGAAGCCCGCCAATAACTACAAGGGCAAGAAGCCTGCCCAGGGAGGTGATCAAGGCAAGAAAGGTTCGGGTGACCGATATTTTCAGTTCCACCAGAACTACGGCCACGATATACGTCATTGCATGACCTGGGCTGCAAAGCTCAAGGAGTTCGACAACGGTAAAGGCCCCATGCCCACCCTGCCCGAAAAAGGTGATGCCGGCAAGGCCAAGCGCCAAACCGATGATAGTGATCGGGACGATGAGGATGACTATCCAGAGCCCGTGAACCATATAGCCGTTATCTTTGGCGGCTCCTCGGCCTATCCCTCTCGGCGCAGCCTCAAGGAAGCTGCTCGGGAGGTCCACAACGTCGAGAAGGGCAAACCATAGCCCAAGTCGATGAAGTGGACCGAGGTTTCCATCTCCTTCTCTAAGGAGGATTGCCCCACTGGGATGACCAAGCCTCAGCGGCTCCCACTGGTGGTCGCTCCGTCCATCAGCAACGCTAGAGTCGGGCGTGTCCTGATCGATGGCGAGAGTGCGCTGGACTTGCTATCCGCCAAAGTCTTAGACGAGATGCAGATTCCTCGTTCCAAACTCAAAGAGGTCGCGACGCCCTTCTATGGGATTGTACCGGGAGAAGCTGTTCGGCCGCTGGGGCAGATTGTTCTGCCCGTTACCTTCGGCAGCCCAAGCAACTTTCGGATAGAGTTGATCACGTTTGACGTGGTCGACTTTCCATCTGCCTACAACGCGATCTTGGGCCGACCATCTCGGGAAAGTTCATGGCCGTGTCCCACCATGCATACCACTGCGGGAAGGTTCCGGGCCCTAGCGGCGTGATCACGATCAAGGGCAACTACAAGGCTGCCCTAGATTGCGATGAGCAGCCCCTTGCCCTGGTCGACCAACTTCCCCCGCGTGGTCCCGACATGGCGCACACCAAGTCTGCCCATCCCAAGGTTTCTCTCCAGCCAGGGGGAGAGACCTAGGAAGTTCCGCTGTCTCTTGACGACTCTTCCAAGACAGTTCATTTGGGGACCAATCTAGACCCCAAATAGAAAATCGAGCTCATTGCCTTCCTCCGAGCTAATGCGGACGTGTTTGCCTGGGAGCCGTCTAACATGCCCGAGGTCCGAAGGGAGGTTATCGAGCACAAACTGGTAGTCCGGCAGGACAAAAGGCCTGTTCGCCGGAAGCTTCGTCGCTTTTCGGATTTCAAGCAGGGGATCATCAAGGATCAGCTTGGAAAGCTGCTCGCCGCTGGGTTCATCCGCGAGGTTCATCACACCGAGTGGGTGGCCAACCCTGTGATCGTAAAGAAGAAAGGCGGCAAGTGGAGGATGTGTGTCGACCACACTGACTTGAACGCGGCTTGTCCTAAGGACAATTTCCCGCTGCCTCGCATAGACCAGCTGGTCGACGCGACTGCGAATGCCCAGCTTTTGAGTTTTTTGGATGCTTACTCCGGTTATCACCAAATAATCATATCCCCCGAGGATGAAGAGAAAACTGCCTTCATCACCCCCTTCGGTACTTTCTGCTATACGACCATGTCTTTCGGTCTGCGCAACGCTGGTGCCACCTTCCAACGCTTAATGGAGAAGACTTTCCCAGAACAGCGCGGAAGGAATCTGGAGGTCTATGTTGATGACATAGTAGTAAAGAGCAAGTATGTTTCGGACCATGTAAAAGACTTGGCCGAGACATTTCATAATCTGACCAGGCACAGAATTAAATTGAATCCAGAGAAGTGTACTTTTGGTGTCCAATCCGGCATGCTGCTCGGCTATGTGATCGGTTCGCAAGGAATTTCTGCTAATCCTGAAAAATCGAGGCTATTGAAAACATGCAGGCTCCGACCACCGTTAAGGAAGACCAGAGCCTCACAGGGCGGATGGCTACTTTAAGCAGGTTTATTTTCCGTCAAGGCGAACGCGGGCTGCCCTTCTTCAATGCCCTGCGTAAGCACAATGGCTTCGAATGAACAGAGGAGGCTGATAGATCTTTCAAAGATCTAGGCCTTGTTCTTTTCAGCGTATCGTACCGTTGCGTATTACTGTAGCAAATTTTGTTATTTTTATATAGCCTATATGTTGTCATATTTTGCGACGATTTTTTTGTGACTTTTAGTAGTCGTTCCAAAGATTCTAAAACTATTTTAAATTATTTTTTAATAATCTTTAGACCTCATTTTGAGGGCTCTCAAATCTGCTACAGTAATACGCAAACGCAACGATACGCTGAAAAGAACAAGGCCCTAAAGCAATACCTGTCCAACCCACCTATCTTGACTACCCCGCGACATAGCGAACAGCTTTTGCTATATCTTGGCTGCACGCCACAAGCGTGAGCGCAGTCTTGACGGTGGAAAGGGAAGACATCCAGCGGCCAATCTATTACGTGAGCGAGATACTTCATGGATCAAAGGAGCGCTATCCTGAGGTCCAAAAGTTGCTCTAAACCTTACTCATGTTCTCCAGGAAGCTTCGCCATTATTTTCAGGCGCACCAAATAATGGTCCCGACCAAGTTTCCTCTGGGCGAAATCCTACGGAACAAGGAAGCTGGCGGACGCATAGCTAAGTGGGCAATGGAACTAGCAGAGTTCAATATTCTGTTTTCTGCCCGAATTGCTATTAAATCCCAGGTCCTGACTGACTTTGTCGCTGAATGGACCTGCCCGCCCAAATCCCAGGAAGCTCCTGAGCAACCTGAAGAAACAGCCTGGACCATTTTTTTGACGGCTGGTTTTGTTCTCATCTCCCCTCAATGAGAGCAATTCCAGTATTCTATCCAGCTACACTTGCGGCAACTAACAACGCCGCGGAGTACGAGGCCCTCCTCACGGACTAAGAGCGTGCAAGTCGCTCGGCGTCCAACGGCTAACTGTGAAGGGAGATTCACAGCTGGTCATCAATTAGGTAAACAAGGAGTATCAGTGCAGCGATGGCTCAATGGCGCAATACCTGGTTGATGTGAGGAAGTGTCATGCATAGCATATCATACGATAAGTAGGTTCGCTAAACGACCAGGGTATCCATGCCGAGGGTTTAACCTAGATCGTGCATGCATCATATTTTTCATTGCATTATTAAGTAAATATTGGTTTGTTGGCTTGTTTAGAAGTAGGCGATCCCGAAGGGAGATTTGGGGACGCCGAGGAGGACCACCCACCTGAGCAAGGCGAGTTAACACTTACTCTTTAGATGTGATCCATATTAGGGAGAGACAGCGACTTTTCCTAGTGCGGATTAACATCGCTAATAGTTCATTACCTAGTTTTCTTAAACTATACTGTTTAATTATTAAAATCCATGCTTACTAGTTTGCCTAATTGTTAATCATGTTATAGTTATACATGCCTGCCTTGAGCTGTCTAGCCTGAATGACTGCTTTGATTGTCATTGCTCTTGATAGCCATGCTTAGTCTGGTAACCACTTTAACCTCACCTAATGGGTAAAACATGCTTAGACTGGCTTAGACTTAACAAATTCTCTGGCTAATAGCCACGGAACAGTGAACCGATATTCACCGGTCATTCATTATTCTCATTCATTGTGACATGACATATAACAGTTAGGGATGGTAGATGCATGATGGGTTGTTTGTGTTTGGGGTAAGGACATGTGGGGAGTTGATCTGTGTGGATCGGATTGGTCGGGATAGTCCAAGTGTGTGATGTGGTCGATGACCGTGGAAGTAGATAATGATTGGTGGGTTGCCCCTAGTTGGATTTGGATATCCTAAGGGATGATTAAGGCACGAGATGCCTAGTGCTGGGTTTAGCCAGGTCTTACCCAGGAGGAGCGCGGATGCACACGCGTAGCGGAGAGCGCTGCCATCTGCGGGATGGTTCCAACACAATGCGTGGCCATCGCGCGGAGTACGGGTCTTGGATCACCAAAGTGAGCACTCTGTGGAGGCCCTCTAGGACCATTCTCGATAGGGAGTTGCATTAGTCATCACCGAGGGTGATAAAGGCCACACATCCCCAGGGTGACGGTCGGCTAGTGAGGGTTGGTAACTCCACTAGGCCGGAGTGATCATGCCATGGCATGTGTGGTCCACAACAGGATTTGCCAAATCCTGGAAGGATGACAGAACTAGAAATGGTTGGGGCAACCGGGAGAGAGTATGAGAAAGTATAAGCTGGTATGGTGATTGAGTAAGCTGGTTGGGTTTATGGTCGAGGGTTGGTCGATTTGTGTGTTGATGGTCGTGTTTGGCTGATAGTTGGGTTTGGGATGCATGGTTAAGAAGGAAACCCTTGATTTATATATTATAAAGACAAGTTCTAGATAATGCTAGTTAGGTTTTTCCAAAAGTCTTATAAACTTGGCTTTACGCAAATAAAATAACCCTCTCCTCCAAATAAAGCCTTCTACACTAAATGCATTAAGAGAAGTGTTAACTAGCCAGCATTTGAATGACGCTGACCTCGCCTTCTTACCTTCTTTAGACGATGGAGTCGAGGTTGATCCCTATGAGTGTCACGAAGACGACGGACATGACTATGGTTGATCTGAGGAGTCTTAGGGGTCGCTCTAGTCGCTGATGGACCGTAGTCGATAGGGATTCTTTTGGGTGAATATTTTGGTAACCGCTGTACTCTGAACTATTCTTTTGTAATATAAGGCGTGTATGGGCCGCCTTACTAAAGTCGCCTAAGGACGCAACACTGTGATGTAATATTCATAAATTTATTTAATCGATGTATGCTTGTATCGGCTATTTGGTCGTCCGCACTAGCGTACTAATACAGGGGCTAGTGCATGGGATCGTCGACCCTCAAGGTAAGTTAAAATTGAGGGTGACATAAAGTACGTCCAACTCTAACTTTAAACCAACCCTGCTTATTACAACACAGTTTATGTGATCTATTTGTACACAGGTTTAGCACAAAATCTAGCAGAAATATTTCAGTTCGTTCTTTTGATTTTTGGTTTTAAACTGAATTGTCGGACTCCAGCAAAATATTGTTTCAAGCACTAGGAATGGGTTGTCTTGACTTGGAGCATAGCAGCAGCCTGCTTGGGCGCTTGCTCGTGGGCCACGAAGCGCATGGAGGGTGTGGGCTTGTTGCATGCACGTGGGCTGTGGCATGTGGAGCGACGAGATTTAGATACCATCAAACCTATTATAACTCTAGGTGATTTACGGACCGGAAACGCATCCCAAATCCTACGGGTATTATAGACAAAACCAAATATAGGCTAGGCTATATATATGAAACTCCGTGTACACAAGAGAGATTGATCAATAAAGATTATTGTGTCTGGCTTTTCTTTCTCTAGATATGTGTCTCCTGTTATTGTGATTCTGTTTGTGTGTGTACGACGACTGTTTTACAACAAACAAAATGACATAATTTGTCACAAATGAAGTGTCAAGAATAAGCTGAGAAACACTACAAGAAATTTCAAAAAGCATGTAAACACAATGAATCATCAATCCTAAAAGCAAAATAACGTCTCAAACCAACGTGGAGGTAAGAAGAAAAAAAAATTATTTAGAACACCTTGAAACACGGTAAATTGAAGGGGTGAGATCACCAAAATCCTTACTGTGCACAGATTCATCGGGACTAAAAGAACAAGTTCCGACTACAATTATGCAAGATGCCAATGGTAGTCATGCATCTACATCATCTCATGCACTCAAACTGTGTTACATTGGTACTTGTAGATTCATGATTTCCCATCGTCCAAATTTAAATCTCGTCATTCGGTTTGTCAGGATTGTAATCCCGCCATTTTATTTGGTGGGTTTGAAGTCCCACCGAAGTAAATGGCGGGTTTTGTCTCCATATAGCCCTGGTTGCCTTAAAGTCCATTCCGCCTCATCGTTTGATGAAAAATGTAAATCTAACCAATTGAATGGGTGGAATTTATATTTCAGACGATCAAACGACGATGCACGTCTATTTATTTAATTATAACACATAGAATATTATTATTTATTTTGAAAATTAAATATATAAAATATTTAAAGATCAATATCTGTTGGGACGTTGGGCTAGCTAGTTCAGGGAAATCTTGATATTTGAACTCAATGCCAGGAGACGGGGTTAGACAGCCCAACTTAGTGTTAGAGTTGGTGTCGAATATATGCACGAGTAGGTTACAAGGACTCTGTGTTGTAATAGGCAAGGTTGGTTTATAGTAGGACTCGGACTATTGGTTAACCTCCACTATATAAATGGAGGTGACCCTGGTGTAACCATGAAACTACTTTTTAGCGGTGACACTCGTAGTAGGTCGTGGCCGGCTTGTGGCCACGACCCACAGCGGCCGGCTGCATTGTTGGGGAGGAGCGCCCATAATTATTACCTCGTAGATTTAGCCTAAGAGGTGAACTGTGTTACCAAACATCGTGCCTCCGGTGTCGTCTCAGATCTAGTATCGACGTCCTGTTTTTAACAAGTGGTATTAGAGCTGAGATTCGATGGTCTTGTTGCATGGCGTTGGAAGTGGCTTGTACGTGTGGATGCGAAGCCGGCGTAGCACCGTGGGCCAAGGAAGGCGCAGCTAGCTTAGGTGCTGGATAGGCACTTTCGCAACAGGCTGAGGAGTAATCGGGGCCGCATGCCTAGAAAAGTTATTGCGTGGGTCCAAGGCATGTTGGCGGGCCACGGAATACTGACATGAGTTTCAGGGCGAGCCGGAAAAGAAGCGAAAAAAAGAGAACAGTAGCCCGAATTAAAAGAGAAATATAATTCTATTAGGACTAAAATTTCTGAATGAAAATTGGGCATCCTCATCACTATAAAAGCATATCCAAGGGGAGCTAAAATAAAAAAAATATCCGGGAGGAAAAAGAGGGCTTCTCAGAGAGAGAGACTCGGATTTACACCAAGCAATAGCGAGTTTTTAGGGCGGTTTTTCGGACTAGGCAGTTGTGAGAGAAACGTGTGCGGGTTACGAAATGAGGCATTTTAGGAGGCTGTTGGTGATTTGTCCGAGATAACGGGCGGATCTGACGATAAACTTGTCGGTTGGCTCGACATGAGCTGCGAAGTAAGAAACCGGAGTCTGGTACACGGTTTCGCACAAGATGTACAACGACTTCAAGGTGGCGGGCGTCGTATTCGCCAAGGTGGAGTTTGTTAGAGTTGGTGTCGAATATGTGCACGAGTAGGTTACAAGTACTCTGTGTTGTAATAGGCAAGGTTGGTTTAAAGTACAAATCGAACTCTTGCCTGTCCTCCACTATATAAAAGGAGGTGACCCTGGTGTAACCATGGAATGACTTTCTAGCGGTTAGACTCGCACGAGGTCATGGCCAGCTTGTGGTTGTGACCCACGGCGGCCAGCTACGTTGTTGGGGAGGAGCGTCCATAATCATTTCCCCACAGATATAGCCTGAGAGATGAACTGCGTTATCAAATATTGTGCCTCCGGTGTCGTTTCAGATCTAGTATCGCCGTCCTATTTTTGAACACTTGGGATATGTGTGAGACAAGGTTCGGTCTGTCCGATTTCCGTATTATGGATACAATTTATTTGAATAGTTCATCCAAAAAAACGGAAACCTAACCGAAAAAACGAATAACCCGACAATCAAGATACTCCAATACGTATATGAACAATCAAGATCACAAAGAAGATAAAAACGAGTTCTGCTTTATTAATTATATAAAATGAGTCTCCACCTCTATTTAATCAACCGGTAGAGAAAACTTTTAGAGAAAGAGTACATGACATATGTTTGCCGTATGAAATATTTGCCTCGTTAAAACCTTACGTGATAAACTGCAAATGAAAACTCTCTAAGGAAAAAAGTACAAACCACTGGTTCAGAGTACGTAAAATATTTCCCCTGAATTTAGCACTTTTCTAAAAAAAAGGGGATGCAAGTAGTGACTTAGTGAATAAATCAACATGACCTAGTGTGTCAAATATTTATTTTGTTTTGTTTTGCACTCCATGAATATAAAAAATATGTGGCTCATACGATTCATAAAATATCTCGTCACATAACTCATATTTATTTGTGCTATATATGATGCATTATCTTTGTGATATTCAGGATTTGCTCAACATTCAATTAACAATATTCAATTCAACGGACCGCATGTCCTACTATTCTTCTTATGATGCACACTCATGAGATGCTTCACTAAGACAATTATTTTTGAGTGGTTCGTCAATGTGGATATACCTAGTTTATGATTTACTAGTATACGGGTACGACAGGTATCCGGTGTTGGTATAATTAGCAATAGTCAAATTTTCGTTCTTCCATAAAACAGGTCAAGATCAACACTTTCAGAAAGATTGGTTGTTCCACCAGTTGGTTGCTCTTGCGGATTGCTTAGGGTCTCCTCCTCTGCCATCCTGGCCGTCACCATCTTGGTGTGGAGCAGCGGCGCATGGAAGGCATGGCAGTGCCTGATCTGGTCTTGTGCTGGCGGGTTTGGTGTGGAGTTGCTCGGATCCTTTGGGCGTGGTTCATTTATCAATTACCACCGGATGTGCACCCTTGTGCTGCTCCAACGACGTATGAGGTGGCTTTCGGCATGAAGAGTGGAGGCCCTTCCCTCGGACTTTCTCAGTGGTTCGTCGTTGGCGCCCTTCTCACAGTTTGGTGTCTTGGCTGGCGTGAAGTGCAGGCTGAGAGGTCGACTGTGTCGGATGGTTTGTTGCTGTAGTGGTGGTGGCTTTGGAGGTGCTGATTGGGCTTCACCTCTTCGATGGTTTCGCGATGGTGTGGTCTCGGCAATGGGATAAGGGTGCTCGAGGCAAAAGCTTTGCCTGTAACGGTTGGTCATGGTGATGTCATCAGAAATTGTTCTTTCCTTGGAGGCGTTATTGTGTGAGCGGCCCTCTGGGTGCTTCTAAGCATCCCAACCTAGCTTGCCCGGTGCCACCATACCGTGGTACTGACGACAATAGGGTGAGGGTATTAGGTGAAAGCCTTGCATGCCCACTAAGCTAGGGACCATAATGGCAATGGCTTTAGGCATCGTTCACCTTCATGGAGGCATTATGGTGTGGGCGACCCTTTGAGCATCTGCATAGAGATTTTTTGCACCTTCCCCTGATGCGCCTTGATTCTGGTTTGCCAGCACTTCTCAGCGCGATAGACAACGATGGCGGCTAGCGTTGTTTTGGTGTTCGTTGTGTGGTGTTGGCTTTCCCTCTTGTTGTACTCTCTTTCGGTCATCTTGTTTTTTCCTTGGATTTTAGCCCTTTAGTATTTGCTTAGCAAGTCTTGCTGAATCTTTTTTAAAAAAGTTAAATCGGAGCCGCAGACCCACGCGGAGCCGCAATTTTTGTCCGCGGAAAATGCACCTCGCGACCCCAGGCGGAAGGCCGCAGCTTGCACGCGGCTTAAACGGCCCAATCCGCCAAGATCAGTGGCTCCGCCTTGTCTACTCCCCTGATCCCCTTTCTCTGCATCGCAACTTGTCGACGCCGCCTCACTCACTGGTAGACGAACCCTAGATACCTGAATCGCCGATCCCCTTCTCTGATTTAGTGCCTCTCCCTTCCCTAGCCATAGATGCTTGAGTACCAGTTCGTTACTCATGAGCGCGATGGAAGACGACGAAGGTCCATTTGAGAAAGCGGACATCCATGTCCATGTGGAGGAGCTCAATGGAGAGCCAATTAATCAAGTGAAGGAACTCGACAGCACCGAACAGCGGCAGCTGGGCCATGTGAGGGAGCTCGGCGACGAGTTTGGCTCCAAGAAGTGAGTCTTCGTTGATTCCTTCTTTTGTACTTTATTTATTTCCTCTCTTCCCTTTGCATTCTTGATTTTTTTTTCATGGCTTATTTGTGATATTGTTGTCCAGACGTATCAAAGGGGATAAAAAGAAGAAACTACAAAAGGAAAGGAAGAAGATGGTGTTACACCATGAGAAGATTGGCGGTGAGAAGCTGCAGTCGATGGGCCAACATTAAAATATTGGATGCGATCTTCAAATCTCAGAGGTGTGAGCCACTTTTTATTCACACTCTTCATTGTGTTCATATCTTCGATCATCAATGTATATGAGGCACTACTGCTGGCCATAGCTTCAATATATGAGACATGTATATGTTGTGTCTCAATTGTATTTTTTTCCCTTTAAATGTATAGATGAGATTAAATGCACTACAACAAGCAATCTAATGTTATTTACATGTATCTTGTGCAGATGTAACAAAGAAGAGAAGAAAAAGTTGTCAGAAGGGGAAGAGAAGAGGCTTGAGAGGGGGGAGCACCAAATTAGGAAAGAAACAAAGAGAAAGAGTAGATCTTGTACCAATGTAAGAAATGAAGAGGAGAGTTTAACTAGTGTCACTCATATTTAGCATGTTGGACATATAGCTGAAATTGAAATTGACACACAGTTGAAAATAATGTTTTTGTTAAAATAGGGAGAGGTTTTTCCATGTATTGGTGATGGATTATGGGTTCGTTCGCCAAGTATAGTTTCGTTGAGATCCCCTATTGCAAGAGTTGCAAGAGTGGCATCATTTAGAAGAGCAGCCATATCTTCCGTAC